>CM051235.1:593539268-593769268 GCA_027917425.1 Gastrophryne carolinensis
TGCGCACCACTCATCTCTCCCCCCCCACCTGAGCGTGCATCCTTCATTCTCTCCCCCCCCCCCCACCTGAGCGGGGGCACCCCCCCCCACCTGAGCGGGGCACCCTCCTCTCTCCCCCCCCCACCTGAGGGGGCACACCGCCCCCCACCTGAGGGGGCACCCTCCTCTTCCCCCCCCCACCTGAGGGGGCACCCTCCTCTCTCCCCCCCCCACCTGAGGGGGAGCACACCCCCCCCCACCTAGAGCGGGCACCCTCCTCTCTCCCCCCCCACACCTGAGGGGGCACCCTCCTCCTCTCTCCCCCCCCCACCTGAGGGGGCACCCCCCCCCACCTGAGGGGGCCACCCCTCCTCTTCCCCCCCCGCCCCACCTGAGGGGGCACCCTCTCTTCCCCCCCCCCCACCTGAGGGGGGCACCCCTCCTCTTCCCCCCCCCCCACCCTGAGGGGGCACCGCTCCTCTTCCCCCCCCACCTGAAGGGGGCACCCTCCCTCTTCCCCCCCACCTGAGGGGGCACCCTCCTCTTCCCCCCCCCCCCCACCTGAGGCGGGCACCCTCCTCTTCCCCCCCCCCCCCACCTGAGGGGGCACCCTCCTCTTCCCCCCCCCCCACCTGAGGGGGCACCCTCCTCTTCCCCCCCCCCCCACCTGAGGGGGCACCCTCCTCTTCCCCCCCCCCCACCTGAGGGGGCACCCTCCTCTTCCCCCCCCCCCGCCCCCACCTGAGGGGGGCACCCTCCTCTTCCCCCCCCCCCACCTGAGGGGGGCACCCTCCTCTTCCCCCCCCCCCCTCTTCCCCCCCCCCCACCTGAGGGGGCACCCTCCTCTTCCCCCCCCCCCACCTGAGGGGGCACCCTCCTCTTCCCCCCCCCCCCACCTGAGGGGGCACCCTCCTCTCCCCCCCCCCCACCTGAGGGGGCACCCCCCCCACCTGAGCGGGGCACCCTCCTCTCTCCCCCCCACCTGAGGGGGCCACCCTCCACCTCTCCCCCCCCACCTGAGGGGGCACCCCCCCACCTGAGGGGGGCACCCTCCTCTTCCCCCCCCCCCACCTGAGGGGGCACCCTCCTCTTCCCCCCCCCCCCCACCTGAGGGGGCACCCTCCTCTTCCCCCCCCCCCCCACCTGAGGGGGCACCCTCCTCTTCCCCCCCCCCCCCCACCTGAGGGGGCACCCTCCTCTTCCCCCCCCCCCCCCACCTGAGGGGGGCACCCCTCCTGCTTCCCCCCCCCCCCCCCCCCACCTGAGGGGGCACCCTCCTCTTCCCCCCCCCCCCCCCCCACCTGAGGGGGCACCCTCCTCTTCCCCCCCCCCCACCTGAGGGGGCCCCCCTCCTCTTCCCCCCCCCCCCCCACCTGAGGGGGCCCCCCTCCTCTTCCCCCCCCCCCACCTGAGGGGGCCCCCTCCTCTCTTCCCCCCCCCCCACCTGAGGGGGCACCCTCCTCTCCCCCCCCCCCACCTGAGGGGGCACCCTCCTCTCCCCCCCCCCCCCACCTGAGGGGGCACCCTCCTCTCCCCCCCCCCCCCCCCCCCCCCGAGGGGGCACCCTCTCTCTCCCCCCCCCCCCCCCCCGAGGGGGCACCCTCCTCTCCCCCCCCCCCCCCCCGAGGGGGCACCCTCCCTCTCCCCCCCCCCCCCCCCGAGGGGGCACCCTCCTCTCCCCCCCCCCCCCCCCCCCCGAGGGGGCACCCTCCTCTTCCCCCCCCCCCGAGGGGGCACCCTCTCTCTTCCCCCCCCCCCCCCCCCCCGAGGGGGCGCACACTAGTATACAAACAATAGTGCGCGACGCTATGCCCGGACTCAGGGGCTCATCGTTATATTGGCGTCAGTGACGTGCTCCTTATCAGCGCAGAGATTTCACTCACTTCCTGCGCCGGGAAAGATGGCGCCTCTCCCGGATCTTCTTGCGTTTGATCTCCATCCCCAGGGGCGGAACACTTGGACACGGTGGCCCGGTAACGCTCCCCGCGGCGGAACATTTGAACTTCGCGCCGCACAGTAGCCTCCGCCGTCCCCTCCATTGTGTCCGAGTGACGTCACCGGCCCAGCGGCTCCCTGGATACAGCTGATCGAATGATGCGGCGCCTCCGACAAGCCGGACCGTACCATTATCTATCATGGGGGGTGGGGCAGCACGGCCACTTGTGTCTCCTATCCACAAATACGCTTATCTTACATTCTAACGTACTGGATTTATTCACCACATAATTGAATTTCCCTTCAGGCTAATATACTGTACGATTGATAGGCATATCCCACCCACCTCCATTTATTTATCACCTTGGAATCGTCCTCTTGGTAATGGGAATAGATAGGGAGAGAACAGGTGGCCAGTGGTTGCTTCCAACTAGTCGGTGATCTGAGGAGATGCGCGCGCAGCCTGACCATACGCCTCATAATGTGATTGTTGGAATGTCTAAATAAATACATGAAAATAATAGGAAAAGTTTGTTTAGACCGAACTTTGTTACATTTTGGTGAAATCATGGGAAGAGTAAATCAAGTGTATGATGATTACACAACCGGATGGTCAGGTGTATGGAGATTATACAACCGGATTGTCAGGTGTGTAGAAATTACACAACTGGATTGTCAGGTGTATGCAGATTATACAACCAGATTGTCAGGTGTATAGAGATTATACAATCGGATTGTCAGGGGTATGGCGATTATACAACCAGATTGTAAGGTTTATGGAGATTATACAACCAGATTGTCAGGTGTATGGAGATTATACAACCAGATTGTCAGGTGTATGGAGATTATATAGCCAGGTGTATGAAGATTATACATCCTGATTGTCAGGTGTATAGAGACTATACAACCGGATTGGCAGGAGTATGAAGATTTTACAACCGGATTGTCAGGTGTATAGAGATTATGCAACCGGATTGTAGGATGTATGGAGATTATACATCCAGATTGTCAGGTGTATGGAGATTATACAACCAGATTGTCAGGTGTATAGAGATTATACAACCGGATTGTCAGGTGTATGCAGATTATACAACCGGATTGTCAGGTGTATAGAGATTATACAACCGGATTGGCAGGTGTATGCAGATTATACAACCGGATTGTCAGGTGTATAGAGATTATACAACCGGATTGTAGGGTGTATGGAGATTATACAACCGGATTGGCAGGTGTATGGAGATTATACAACCGAATTGTCAGGTGTATGGAGATTATACAACCGGATTGTCAGGTGTATGGAGATTATACAACCGGATTGTCAGGTGTATGGAGATTATATATCCTGATTGTCAGGTGTATGGAGATTATACAACCGGATTGGCAGGTGTACAGAGATTATACAACCGGATTGTAGGATGTATGGAGATTATACAACCGGATTGTCAGGTGTATGGAGATTATACATCCGGATTGTCAGGTGTATGGAGATTATACATCCGGATTGTTAGGTGTATGGAGATTATACAACCAGATTGTCAGGTGTATGGAGATCATACAACCAGATTGTCAGGTGTATAGAGATTATACAACCGGATTGGCAGGTGTATGCAGATTATACAACCGGATTGTCAGGTGTATAGAGATTATACAACTGGATTGTAGGATGTATGGAGATTATACAACCGGATTGTCAGGTGTATAGAGATTATACAACCGGATTGTAGGGTGTATGAAGATTATACAACCGGATTGGCAGGTGTATGGAGATTATACAACCGGATTGGCAGGTGTATAGAGATTATACAACTGGATTGTCAGGTGTATAGAAATTATACAACTGGATTGTAGGGTGTATGGAGATTATACAACCGGATTGTCAGGTGTATGGAGATTATACAACCAGATTGTCAGGTGTATGGAGATTATACATCCGGATTGGCAGGTGTATAGAGATTATACAACCGGATTGTCAGGTGTATAGAGATTATACAACCGGATTGTAGAATGTATGGAGATTATACAACCGGATTGGCAGGTATATAGAGATTATACAACTGGATTGTAGGATGTATGGAGATTATACAACCGGATTGGCAGGTGTATGGAGATTATATAGCCAGGTGTTTGAAGATTATACATCCGGATTGGCAGGTGTATGGAGATTATATAGCCAGGTGTATGCAGATTATACAACCGGATTGGCAGGTGTATGGAGATTATACATCCGGATTGGCAGGTGTATGCAGATTATACAACCGGATTGTCAGGTGTATGGAGATTATACAACCGGATTGGCAGGTGTATGCAGATTATACAACCGGATTGGCAGGTGTATGCAGATTATACAACCGGATTGTCAGGTGTATAGAGATTATACAACCGGATTGTAGAATGTATGGAGATTATACAACCGGATTGGCAGGTATATAGAGATTATACAACTGGATTGTAGGATGTATGGAGATTATACAACCGGATTGGCAGGTGTATGGAGATTATATAGCCAGGTGTTTGAAGATTATACATCCGGATTGGCAGGTGTATGGAGATTATATAGCCAGGTGTATGCAGATTATACAACCGGATTGGCAGGTGTATGGAGATTATATAGCCAGGTGTATGCAGATTATACAACCGAATTGGCAGGTGTATGGAGGTTATACAACCGGATTGTCAGGTGTATAGAGATTATACAACCGGATTGTAGGATGTATGGAGATTATACAACCGGATTGGCAGGTATATCGATATTATACAACTGGATTGTAGGATGTATGGAGATTATACAACCGGATTGGCAGGTGTATGGAGATTATACATCCGGATTGTCAGGTGTATGGAGATTATACAACCGAATTGTCAGGTGTATGCAGATTATACAACCGGATTGGCAGGTGTATAGAGATTATACAACCGGATTGGCAGGTGTATGCAGATTATACAACCGGATTGTCAGGTGTATGGAGATTATACAACCGGATTGGCAGGTGTATGCAGATTATACAACCGGATTGTCAGGTGTATAGAGATTATACAACCGGATTGTAGAATGTATGGAGATTATACAACCGGATTGGCAGGTATATAGAGATTATACAACTGGATTGTAGGATGTATGGAGATTATACAACCGGATTGGCAGGTGTATGGAGATTATATAGCCAGGTGTTTGAAGATTATACATCCGGATTGGCAGGTGTATGCAGATTATACAACCGGATTGTCAGGTGTATAGAGATTATACAACCGGATTGTAGAATGTATGGAGATTATACAACCGAATTGGCAGGTGTATGCAGATTATACAACCGGATTGTTAGGTGTATGGAGATTATACAACCGGATTGTCAGGTGTATAAAGATTATACAACCGGATTGTAGAATGTATGGAGATTATACAACCGGATTGGCAGGTGTATGCAGATTATACAACTGTATTGTCAGGTGTATAGAGATTATACAACCGGATTGTAGGATATATGGAGATTATACAACCGGATTGGCATGTGTATGCAGATTATACAACCGAATTGGCAGGTGTATGGAGGTTATAAAACCGGATTGGCAGGTGTATGCAGATTATACAACCGGATTGTCTGTCTGATGTTGTGAGATTATACTGCCAGATTGTCAAGTGTATAATTAGTTGTATGGTGGCCACACATGTCATAGTGTAATTGCACAATCTCTGTATAATCTTTATATGTTGTTTTTTGGTAGACACGCATTAATCAATCTGATTGTACAATTTTACCAAAACAGTTGAGTAGAGTAGAGTTTTTGATTAGTGTGCTCGGCACGCCGATTTGGGATGCCCTGCTGTGTGTGCGTCTCCCCATGTCTCCCCTTTAGTTCCCATAGCGCAGGTGCTGCTGAAACTGAGCCCGCTGATTGGCTGAGCGTCCCTCTCAGCCAATCAGCGCACTTGATTTCGCTCAGCCCTTCAGCTCTGCTAGCGGCTAAACAGCCAGAGGGAGCCGAGTGCACTACTGGCCGCACCCCCACACCACCCATTCAGAAATGGCTGCCACTGGTATGTGCACAGCTAGAGGTGAGCAGGGATGCGGTGCTGAGATGCGGCGAGGGTTCCAGGAGCAGGTAAGTGAATCCGGGGAACCAGGGGGTTTGAAATAGCGTCCTAGTCCTAGTCCAGGATGCCCCAATGAGTGGAACTCAGACAGCCATGGAGTCCTCCGCTGTTCCTCTTTAACTGAATCGTCCGAAACCCAGCTCACCTCTTCCTGGTCCCACGGCGCGTCTATGCGCAGCGCATCTCTGACGGACGCATCCTCCGCCTCCCTCTAGCGTGCCCGTGTCGGCCATTTGTTAATGGCTGACCGCAAAGAGGGGAGTTCGTTTGGGCGACTTGGGGGGTTTCACACAATGAGACAGGGACCAAAACCCACATGGGTTTTGGTCCACTTTAAAAAGGTGGTCATGAATAAATACATACGGGGGACTGGGCTTCATCAAATGACTGCAACAACAGCATTATGGGGAGGCTAATTTAAGACTAGCGCCATGTATTGTCATGTGAGCGTCTGTTTAGCTGCGCTTAGAGCGTCCACAAGTGGTTGCTGAAAGCGGGTGTGTGGCGCTGTGACCTAACTTAGCAGGCGGGCAAGTGGCGCTGTACTATCCTGTCCAGCATAGATAAATGTGATGTCTGGAGGGCGATGTAGAAGCGTCTTCCTGAATCACTGCAGAGCCAGTGGAGAACACTAGGTGGTGTCCCGAGGGCAAAGCGCCCTACGCTACCTCTAACAACAGGACAACGCTGCAGCAAGTGATAGGTAGCGCCAGTTAAGTGCGTACGTCACTCGGCGCTGAAGCCCGTATTTAAGAAAAAACTACACACAAGCAGCGCCGGCACTCTGAAACTGGGCGCTCTAGCATTTAGCGCCAAAGCTATGTGATAAAAGTCTGTTTCTAAACACATATCCACCAGCACCAGAGCGAAAACACATAGAATGACATTGTTTTAACACTGTGACAATGACACTGCAATGGCCGACCTGCACATACAATTCTGAATCAAAAAATGAAAAAAAAATTAAAAAATCCAATAAAAGTGTTTGGTTGCCGGGCAGGAGAGGCCACACAATAGGCTCGATTCAGAGAGACAAAAAAATACTTCCGTTTTAGTGCCGATCTGTTTTTTTTTTTGTGAAATGTTTCCGTTCTCGTATGAGCATACGAGCGATTCTATGCATGCATTGCAATCCTTCTGTAAAGTTTCCGTCCGTTCGTACGGCAGATTACGAATACGAGGATGTCATTTTCCAGCGTGACTTTTCCGTTTCGTTTTCACATGTTACAACGTAGGTTTTCATTTTTGCCCTTTTCCCATCGTATCTTCCAATGAATCCTTTACGTTTCCCGTTCGATTCTGTTTCCCTTTTTCAATAAATAATCGTCCAGACGGAAATCCTTGCGATCTTGCTCCTGCGCACTACAAACTTCACTCATTAAAGTGCTCGCCTACATATTTGCCACCCTCACTTCTACTACAATGTTTAGCTAAATCACTTAGCACTATCCTCCATCTTCCCTTTTGGACCCTTAAAGCTCACCCAAACCACTTCTAGGTTAGGTTCTTCTTCCATTTTAGCCCCCTAAAACTTACCCAAATCACTTCTCGGTCATGTGAATATTCATCTTTAAATATTTCTAGGCCCATTAGACACTGAAAATATTTTTTTTTATTCCATCATAAAATTTAATATAGCAATGACAAGCCACAGAACATTATTCTTCATCTGTGGCCCCCAATGAGTTGCACAGCTCCTGCATCTCGCCCACCAACTGAAGGACTCTGACACTCAGTTGTGCCACTCTAGCACGTGTGGTCCCTGTTAAAAAAAAGTAAATTAAACGTAAATTAAATTGCCCCCCCCCCCCCCCGTATGGTCCAAACACCTAAATCTGGACTTCAAAAGCCAGAGGGCCCTCCCACCACGGCCCGGGTTTTGCATAGTGCCCGATTAGAGAAGCCCTGGCCCACATTCTGCAGGCAAAGAACGGGCATCAGGAGCAAGGGCAGGAGTGGATATCCAGAATCCCCTGAAAGAATTTAAAAATACAATTCTGTGAACTACTCACCTGTAGAATTATTATTATACGTATACAGTACGTCCTGCTCCAGATATAATACTTACACTTGGGTTATCCTCCGTCAGAGGGCGCTGTGGCACTGCAGACATGCAAAAACAGGCTCCTCCCGACCCTTCATATACCCAGGGACCTCCCACAAATCCCCAGCATTAAAAAGCAGTGAACCAGAAGCCGGGAGAAACCAACCACCAAAACAACTGGTAATGATAACAATAACAACAATCACCATACAGGGGATCCAGAATAATGTAAAACCAGGGTGGGTTGGAGCAGGACGAACTGTATACTCATAATACCAATTCTACAGGTGAGTACTTCACAGAATTGTATTATTCTAAGTATACAGTACGTCCTGCTCCAAATATAATACTTACAATTGGGACATCCAATAGCAGTGTCAATAAAATAGGGTGGGATCCCCAACAAAAAAGGCACATTAGGCCGTCGAGGCACTGTAACCTGCAACCTCGCCACCGAAAGCGACAGGAGCAAAGGCTCCAGCGTCAAATAGTAAAAACCCATGAAAAAGGTATGAACCAGAAACCAAGGTAGCCATTTAGCAAACCTGTACAACAAAACCTGGTGATGAAAGGCCAAAGGATACCTATTCACCAGTAGAAACAGAATAAGGCGAGAGAAGCTCAGCACCTCAAAGGAATAGGTCTGAGCAACAGCCTGACAAGATCAAGCTCTAACAATCATTCCAGGAAGAAGCCAATCTTCCCTAGGACCAGAAGGAAAAACCATCCAAGTAAAGGCTAGGCCAAGGCCGCGTAACCCCTGGAGGCAGACAAGATCAGGCACATACAGAGTTAGGTGCCCACAAACCCCGAGGGGCATCAGTCCCCTTAAGGGACCAGAAAAGCATCCCCGTGCCTCAGAGTTACTAGGAATAAGGTACAAAAGAAAGACGATGTCTTAAACACATGAGCCTAAACCACCACCAGAGGTAGAAAGGTCCGGCCCAAGGCGGAGCACTACCTTATCCTGGTGCATAACAAGGAACGAGGGCTAGCGAAACAGAGCCACCCGCTCAGACACACGTCTGCCTGAGTCAGCAGACCCAAGGGACAACGATGAATGTAAAAGACAGACAGCCTCCTGAATAGGCCCAAAAGGAATCCCACAAGGCAACAGTAATAAAAAATTCAAATCCCAACAGTGATCATAGAATTAAATGAGGCACGCAATGAGCAACTCCCGAAGGAAAACTAGGGAAATAGGCAAAAAACTTCTGCCGGAAGGCGGACAGGGTAGAACCTGACCCTTCAGAGTACCGAGTTGGGGAGCCAACTCCAAGTCATGCTGTAATAACGCTAGAGCCCTAGGAACAGAGAATGCCCAACGGGAAAGAAACCTAGGCTAACACCTATCCATATGGGTAAGCCATACCTCATAAGAGTGGAAGAAGAAGAAGAGCGCTGCTCTTAGACTTCCAATAGTCACTAACACAGAGGGAAGAATCCCGTCTCCATAAGGACGGAAGAACCAGCAGCCAGGCCGGCTAGGCCAGAGACTGTAGAATTGGAGTGATGTAACGGAGGCCCTGAGCGAAACTGGGCGTCACCCCTGGCAGAACGTACAGAACAACTACCCTAAGGTATCACGTCTGCGAATCCACACTCCACTAGGCCCCCCAGGGGCCACCCGAATCAATGGTCCCCCTGCCAGAGCGATTCTGCACAGAAAACCGCCTAACAAGGGGAAGGGAGACAAGGCCAAAAGGCCAGAATGCCCTATCATAAAAATACTTAATCCTCATGACCACAGTCAGAGGAGCCAGGGACAGGGAAATAAGTGGCAAGAGCCTGAAAGGGTGACGGAGCACCAAACAAGCCATACTGGTTGAACATCATAGAGAACCCAGGGATAGCACCACCTGTCACAGAGGGACCTCCACAGGGGCGAATACCAATGATAAGCAGGGAACATTATCCTCCACCCAGAACAGGAAAATATAACTTTCTGGGGAACCATCCTGCACTGGGTCCCACACAGATGAATAATGGCAGGCCACAGTCGTCAGACAGACCGAGCACCGCCCAACAGGCAGGCCTGGAAGAAGAAAAGACAGGCGAGATAGCGTCAGCCTGAAAACTCACTGTACTGATAGGTACAAGGACCTCCTAGAAGGCCCCATCTTCCCCACACCCGCATGGGGTTACAGAAGGAAAAAACCTCCCCGCCACCTGAAGGGTTGGCATCCACAGTGATCATCTGTGGAAGGGGCAAGCAAAGAACTGTCCCCAGACAGGATCCTAGAGTAAAAACACTCAAAGAGGGACTCCTAACCCAGGGAAAGGGTACACATGATCCCGCTCCAGGGATGCTGGGTCCCAGTCCAGTATTAAGAATAGAATTTGTAGAAGAAAAACCCCTTGGTAGAGGAATATAAGGAACTTCACTAAGCAAGTCACCAAGACGGGCCCCCCAGCCGCATTCCTGCCTGGTGAAGGGACTGGAACAGCAAGTAGGGACTGAACCCATGCAACCAGATTGTCCACCTTCTTGTAGAGGGAGGAAGATTCTCGCCTGACCGAGACTAGATTCATCCCTAGAAATGGAGATACCCATCAAGAGGACAAGGAGGACAAGAGGTGAAGAAAAACACCCATCCAGAAGACTCTCAAGTGATGGCACCAGCCGAGTAGCTAACTCGACCTGACATAGAGATTGGGAAGCGAGAAGGACCACCTGGCAGGCCTCACGCGGACTCCCCTTGGTCTCAACAGAGACATGGCTTCCATTAGTACCCTGGTGAACACCGTGGGGGCAGAAGAGAGGCCAGATAACAAGGCCACGGAATAGCTGTGTTGGACACCCAACACAACCAGAAAAGCCTGAGTGTCTATAAGACACAGGGAAGTGAGCATAAGCATCCCTGATCTCCCCAGAAGGCAAGGACCCACTAGGCGCAAGGTGCTAGTGGCCCATCCCAGAAATTTTCATGCAGAAAAGTGCCTGCATAGCAGAATTGCCAACAACTTGTGATTAAGAAGGCCGGCAGACTTTTGGGAGAATGTGAAGGGGTTGGCATAGCGGCACCTGCCTCTGCCTGATAAGGGCAAACTGCAAGTGACCTCCAAAGCCCCGCAGGCCGTGTATGGCCTGCACCAGCACCTGAACATAGGCAGGGGACCAGGAGTACCCTGACAATCATGGGGGAGGCCGCGCGGCAAACTTTATCCTGTATCCGGAGGAAACTACCTCCTGTATCCACCAGAAAGAGGCAAATGCCTCCTGATAGGAGCAAGGTGCCGCAGTCGTCCCCTCACCCAGGCGGGCGAGGGCGCCCCATCATGCTTGAGGGGATTTGGTGGAAGATTTAGGTTTCACCCTGCCGGAGGGCCCAGAGCGTTGTCTGTTGCTCGTGGGGCAGGGGTCTGTGCTACAACTCCGGTTCTTGTTTAACGCTATGGTATGGAGGGGGAGGGGTGGACCCTGTCCTGAGGTTATTTGCCCTTCTTTCCAAACAGGTCCAGACGAGCCCCAAACAGGCAATGCCCTTTAAAGGGGAACCTGGTAAGAGTCCTTTTAGCAGCATAGTCCGCACCCCACTCTCGCAGCCAGACCATGCGACGCATTGCCACCACAAGGGTGGAAGTCCTCACACACATTCTAATGGTGTCATCCATAGCTAAAAGGATAAATCTTTACATACATCACAACTGGAGAGTGCCTTAAACACCTCCTAGGAGAGATCGTTAACGTGATGCTCAAGCATCTGTCCGATGAGGGTTTTGGCGGCCACTGCAGTGATGGCCGCGGCACAGACCGGGCGCAGCGCCGTTCCTGCACAGAAAAAAGCGTGGGAAGCCAGTTTATCCATGCACCGGTTCTCGGCGTCCCAAAGAGTACAGTAAGCAGGAGCTGCCACAAAGGGGGGTTTAGGAACCCCAATGATCGGAGCGTCTACCACAGGGGGCGAAGACCAACAATCAACCATCTCAGGGGGGAAGGGGTATTTCCAATCCCAGTCCCCTGGGGCCCCTAGAAGCCGACCGGGGTGTTCCCATTCCTCGAGTACGAGAGCATGTAAATGAGCCTGCTCTAGGAATTCCAAGCGCGGTGTCGCTGTATGGAAACGCTCCTCTCTCGGCTGGGGAGCCGCGTTGGGGAGGGAGATAGACAGGGTCTTAAAGATTCTACTCAGTAAGCCAACGGTATCAAAATGGTTCCAGTCTTCAAGGTTAGAATCTCCATGACTCCTCGGCTCTTCGTCGGATGAGTCCGAGAACAACCTTCCTTCCTCAGAAGTGGTGCAGGCCCGCGGAGTAGCTGACTCCGCCGATCCCTTAGCAGGGGTAGAAACAGACGGCATAGAGGACCGATTCATGTGAGGGCTCGAGTGCTTTGTCGGCCCTGTAATAGTCTGGACAGCCGCGCGCAGTCTGGAAGCCGCAGCCGGCTGTAACTCCTTACTCGTAAGCGACTCGTCAGCAACGAGATTTAAGCCTGGTGGAATAGGAGTGTTAGGGCGAGGAACAGCCCCTGGCGATCCTGGCAGCCGGATCAGTACTTGATCGGCACAGCATGCAAAGATCGGTGCGCTCTCAGCACCGAAGTGGGGGTAGCCACACGTTATACACAGCGGGTCTTGTCCCGGGGGAACCGCTGGTACAAAATTCCGAGATGCCTCCATATGGTGATTATCAGTGCAATATATGTCAGTAGGGATTTATGCAATAAGCAACCCTGGATGTCCCAAAGGCCCGCTGGGAATGTGGGAGAATGTATGTAAGCCCGCTACGAGTTATGTTAGGCCGGGAGAAGCCACCGGAGTCTTTAACGTCTGAAAGACAGAAGGGGAATAGTAGGTGTCAGGACCATGCGCAGCAAAAGAATTAATAAAGAGTGAAATCGCCAGCAAAGGGCACTTACCGACCAGGGGAGGAGAAGGACCGCCAACACGCGCACGCGCGAAGATCAAAATGGCGCCGCCCGAAATCAGAGGGCGGGTCCGATCAGGGCGTGACGCGGAGCGCGCCACGCTAGGTCCCCGCCTTCCCCAAAAGAGCGCGAAGCTCCCAACGGCCGTTAAGGCTGGCAAGTCAATCATGTAGTATGAGTAAAAGCATCTGCTAGTGGGTACTCATAAGGACCAAAGACGCCGCCACCAATTTGCCACCCGTAGGCGATGTAAAAATATTACCTTCCTGCCTCAAGCTGCAGGATGATAAGTCAGCGCGAGCTGTACACAATTACATAGATTGAGAAGTCAAGGGGAAAAAAGACGGCGGCGGCCACAATAGACGGAGCAAGCAGCGCGGCTCTGACACCTAGATGCCGGTCCGGGGCAAAATACGGCCCTAATCTTGAGAATAGTATGTACTGGGGCATGGGGCAATAAGGGAGGGATATCCACTATGAGGCTCACCATCAGCCTAAACCGCCTACCCTATGGTGGGGGACTGCGGTGGAGCATGGCTCCGTTAAGCACCCATGGTGCTGCCTACCTTCACCCGACCAGTGCAGCCCAGGCTGGGAGGCACATCACAAGGAGGACAGGCGGGAATAGTCCAACAGGGCCGCAGGCTGTAATAGCCCCGCTCACCTGCGAGAGAGTGATACTTCATGTCTTCGCAGTCAGCACTGCAGAGAAATCTGGGGTTTTGTGGGAGGTCCCTGGGTATATGAAGGGCCAGGAGGAGCCTGTTTTTGCATGTCTGCAGTGCCCTCTGGCGGAGGATAACCCAATTGTAAGTATTATATTTGGAGCAGGACGTACTGTACACTTAGAATGTGTATTTTATGTTAGTATTATTCTAAGCTACAATATTGTTTAACATGTCATCAAGGGCTAAAACCAGCCATAGGTTAAGACATAAGTCATCAACTATATTCATTGTCATACAGTAAAAATGGATTGATAGAATGTGAGCAAACTTACCCAGGAGCCATCCACCAGATAATTCTCCTGACTCAAACTGACGAAATTAGCCGGAGCTCTGAAATATATAAGCATCATGGGACGACCCTGGATGACCTGCAAGAACACTGAGGAATCGCATAGCTGGACCAAACACTGCTTGTATGTTGTGCGAGTGGCACATCTTGCGGTTCCTGCAACCAAATCTAAAATAATTACACAAAGCAAAGGTAACCAACTAAAACCGGGTTATAATATAATAACTACTACAACAAATTAAGATTCAAGTTCAACAATCCAAATATAATTCACAAAGGACTTAAGTCTAAAAAAATATAGCAATTATATGGATGTGTGGGAAAATAAATGTTTACATGCTAAGGACTAATTAAGGTCAGCATTAAAATGCTTCTATAAGGCATACATGAAATGTATTGATTCAGGTATGCATTGCTATACAATTTATGGCCTCGGCCATGCTGATACATGCAATGCCTTGGTGCTAAAGGCGCGCAGACTCCTCCACATAGCCGCAAAACATATTCAACAATAGCAATCCGAGCCCTCAAAGGTCCAGTAAGTGGATCGGAAATGAAACGGATTTATAGGGTGGTGGTCCGTCGGAAAACAGCTCTCTGAATCAGACGCAAGCCCATCCCAACAACCTAAGTTATCTGAATGAACGAAAAATATCAGATTTTGTTTGGAAAATGATCCGATTTGCTTCCGTTCATCGAAAGCGCATATACACATTTTCCCGAACGTTCGTACGAATGAAAAATGAACGAAAAAAGCAAAAAAATGACAAACACCCACCAAAACTTTCACAGACAGCTACGGAAGTCCAGACGAATGTGTCTCTGAATCGAGCCTATAGACCTGAGCCAAAAATGTAGAAGATTACTTTAGGAAAATGCTATTTATACACAACCAAATAATAGACCATTGAAAGGTATGGCAGAGCGATACTGAGCGACTGGTGCTACATACAGCGCCGGCGTTTTATACTGAGCCACTGCTAGTGATACATGTGACGCTACATGGCGCTATTAGAGGCACTGGCTGGCACTACCTGGCATTAGCGTTTCTTAAATAACCCCCATAGTATCGCATCAGGATGAATCCTCCTCCACTTAACCTGACAATCCCTTTATTAATGTAGATGTACAATGATGGCGGGCGGCTCGCTTTTCCTGTTGGGCTACTTGTTGCCAGTGTTTATTCTACACTCTGATCTCTCTATTCATCTATTCCTGAAAGCTAAACAATTAGAGCAAAACCTTGAAATACAGAGACAGCATCCAGCTCAAACTTGAATTGCTATCAATGTATTGTAGCTAATAGCTGCTAAGAAGACTTAAAACTGACCAAACCCCTCAAAGCGGAACAAAACCCAGGAATTTGACATTTCCCGGCGCCTGTTCCGTGCCTCAGAGGTATCCCGATTGCATATCTCCCAACTTTTTAGGGTGGGAAAGAGGGACAATTTCTAATTTAGTCCACGCACCCTCCTTGAGGGATGGATAAGAGATCGGGTGTAACAGTTACAACAAAATAAACATTTTTAATAGGCAATTTAATCATTTATTGATGCAAATCTGCATATTACAACTCAAAGAGGGACAAATGGAAACAGCGAGGGACAGGGGGACATGGACTCAAAAGAGGGATAGTCCCTCCAAATCAGGGACAATTGGGAGGTATGCGATTAGGAGTGCCTTGTTATGTAAAATCCCGACCCAATTGCGCATATGCGGGCTCTCGTCCAGTCAGTGTAGTTTACTGTGTTTATTTCAAATGGCTCTCATTGACTTGAATGGGGTGCGCAAGTGCCACATCTCCAGCAGCACACAAGCCCCCGCCCAGCCTAGCTTAAACCGGGCTGCAACTCTGTTCAGGAGGAGAGGAGAGCGGGATAAAGTACAGGGGGTGGGGTTATAGCTGTGCTTTGCACAGACAGGGCAGAGCTGTGGTCAGGGAAAGACCGCAATCCCAGAATGCAGAGCAGCACAGTCAGAAGACACTTCCTGTCTGCAGGCAGCCTGAGACTCCATGTGCCGCCATCTTGGATGTTTAAAGGCTCAGAAAATGCAGTAGGTGCAGGTAGGATGATTTTTAATGTGGGCAATCTGTATGTACAGAGTGGGGGAAACATATGAGATAGACTCTTATGCAGGGTGAAGATTCGGTTTAAACCGGACCAACAGCCTGGCACAGTTGGAAAAATACCATTTTGTGAATACTCACCTGTAAAATGGGTATTATAAGTATGTCACACACCCCGCTTCAAGAAATTCATAACGTGTGGGTAATACTGACCTGTAGAGGGCGATATGCAGAGATGCCAGGAAAAAAGAGAGCCCCTCCTGGTCCATAAATACCTGGGACCTCCCACTCATTACCCAGTATAAGAACAGCAGTAAGGTAAGGGACCAGGAAGAACCCAACACAAAGCATAACAACGCAAAGTTCACCATATAAAGGATCCAGAATACAAAAGGGCAGGGTGAAGCGGGGTGTGTGACATACTTATAATACCCATTTTACAGGTGAGTATTCACAAAATGGTATTATTCTAAGTATGTCACACACCCCGCTTCAAGAAATTCATAACGTGTGGGACATCCAACAGCAGTGTCCATAAAGGGCGGGGATCCAAAACAAGGCAACAAGGCACAACTTAAACCACTGCAGCTTGCAGAACTTTGCGGCCAAACACAGCATCCGCTGAGGCCCGAACATCAACCTTGTAAAACTTGGAAAAAGTGTGAACAGAAGACCAAGTAGCAGCCTTACAAACCTGCTCAACAGAGGCCTGGTGCTGAAAAGCCCAGGACGCCCCAACCGCACGAGTAGAATGAGCAGTAACACGAATAGGGGGTACCTTCCCTTTGGCAGAATAGGCCCCAACTATGGTCTGACGGATCCATTTACTAATGGAAGACTTGGCAGGCACCAAGCCTTTTCTGGGCCCGGAGGGCACCACAAAAAAGGCATCCGTCTTACGAAAGGAAGACGTTACCTCCAAATAATACTTCACAACACGAACCACATCCAAAGAATGCAGGGCCCTCTCCTTGTCATTGCTGGGATTAGGACACAGAGAGGGCAGAACAATTGGGTTGATTCAAAGAAACATGTAACAGCTTGGATTTGGCTCACGATCATCCTATTTTTCACGTCCGCTCGTGCGTTCGTATGAACTTGCGAGTGATTCAATAAGCAAATACGTTTCTATCCTAAAAGATACGTCCGTTCGTATGATATCTCCCGAACTTGCCTCAGTCAGTTGCCAATCGTAAAAATCACGTTCATGTGCTCACCTGTTGCGGCGGCAGCCTGTTTTTTCGGCTGCTTCCATCGTCAACCTCTTCCAATTACTTGCGTTAGCCTCTGGTTTTCATTGGTTTTTGGCCTCTTAGATTCGTGCGTTCGTATGTTTATAAGATCTTGCGCATGCGCACCCTCAAACAGAAACTTACCTAAACCCCTTAGCGGCTGCATCCCACTTCATTTCTCGGTCCCTCAAACTTACCTAAACCCCTTAGCGCTTGCATCCAACTTCATTTCTCGGTCCCTCAAACTTACCTAAACCCCTTAGCGCTTGCATCCAACTTCATTTCTCGGTCCCTCAAACTTACCTAAACCCCTTAGCGCTTGCATCCAACTTCATTTCTCTGTCCCTCAAACTTACCTAAACCCCTTAGCGCTTGCATCCAACTTCATTTCTCGGTCCCTCAAACTTACCTAAACCCCTTAGCGCTTGCATCCAACTTCATTTCTCGGTCCCTCAAACTTACCTAAACCCCTTAGCGCTTGCATCCAACTTCATTTCTCTGTCCCTCAAACTTACCTAAACCCCTTAGCGCTTGCATCCCACTTCATTTCTCGGTCCCTCAAACTTACCTAAACCCCGTAGCGGCTGCATCCCACTTCATTTCTCGGTCCCTCAAACTTACCTAAACCCCTTAGCGGCTGCATCCAACTTCATTTCTCGGTCCCTCAAACTTACCTAAACCCCTTAGCGGCTGCATCCAACTTCATTTCTCGGTCCCTCAAACTTACCTAAACCCCGTAGCGGCTGCATCCAACTTCATTTCTCGGTCCCTCAAACTTACCTAAACCCCGTAGCGGCTGCATCCCACTTCATTTCTCGGTCCCTCAAACTTACCTAAACCCCGTAGCGGCTGCATCCCACTTCATTTCTCGGTCCATAAAACGTAAGAATATCACATAATTTACATATGTCTATATGTTTCTAAGTGTGTTGTTTCTGGTTTGTGTAATTTTTTGGGTGTGTGCATATTAGAAAAGACACATTTCGGAAGGCTTAAAATATAATTTATTTTAAATATTTTCTTAGTTTTTTTTGGAATAATTGTAAAAACTTTTATTTTTTTTTGGGTTTTTTTTGGTAAACCTTTTTTTTTTTTTGTCAAGTAAAAACACATATAAATATTTTGTATTTTTTTTAACAGTAAAACACATTTTTTTTTTTTGTTTTTTTGTTTTTTTTAAAAAACAACTTTTTTGGTTTTTAACCAAAACGATAAAACAAGTTTTAAAATTTGGAAAAATTTAAAAACAACTTGAAGAAAGGAGCCAGGACCAAGGGCACTAATCCTCCTCGTCTTCTTCATCTGTTGGCCCCAACGTCGCCTGTATGGCCAGCAGCTCGGCCACCAACTCCTTAATTCTTTTTTTTTTTGCCGCCAAGGTTTGGGGGATCATCCCTGTAACCAATAGAGAAAGAAACATAAATAGGAGTCCCAGACCGGTTTGTATGCTGGAAATAGATTTAGGGTTAATCAAATACATGTAAATGCATGACATATGTCCTTCTTCAAAGGGATACAGTTAATGCATTTCCCACAGGTAAGTGTTTAAACTCCTTAAACCGGACCTTCAACATTATTTAATGAAAACCAATAACTATTCACAAATGATTCTGCACCACCTCAAAGTTATTTAGGGTTTTTTGGGGATTACAGCGCCGCCATCTGGACTCTGAAGCATAACACTTAATGAGGAGTGGAGAGTTGGATAAAGTACAGGGGAGTAGGTTACAGTGGTGCGTTGGGAATCCAGAGCATAGCTGGGTTGAGGGAAAGGTCATCACTCACACAATGCATGGCAGCACCTTCCTTTTTTCAATCTGTATCCCATGCTGCCTGTAAATATTGTGCATTCCATATTCCCCAATATTGGTTTTGTTCAGTCTAATAACATGCATTAGATGGGTGAAGGGTGTTTTTCCATGTTTCTAATCTGTAGGTACAGTGTGATGGCTAAGTCTTTGGTTCTTAATACTAGTTAGGGTCCTCTTTAAGCTAACAAAGTGCCCACATTAAAGTGTGAACTACACATTGGCTACGCCTTTAGTTATGTGTGTGTTATTAGCTAAGCAAACATTAATATGAATAATGGCATGGAGACTTACGGAGTTGGTGGCCGACAGATGGCTGGTTGGGGCCAACAGGCTGCCCTTGGTCCTGGCTCTGCTGTGAAGAAGTCCCTGGAGAAACATGTGACATTTGGTTAGTACTTGTAGAGAGTCACTATTCCCAACATATCTGGCTCCCAGTCTGGCTGACATCACTCACCTTCGCCAGGATCGACTTCAAGCATCTCTGCTGCCTCCTCCTCCACTATCTCACCCGCTCCTGAAGCTTCTACAAATACATAATAAAGGATAACTTAGTTTTTGGCCTGCCATGTATATCTTTGTGCCTATACATGAAGAGTGACATACCAGAGCCTTCCCCATGCGTGGCCAGGTATGACTCCACGCCCACGCGCCTTGGCCCCTCCTCTGTGGTAAGGTCCAGGGGCTGGTCTGAGGAGGCCACAGAGGAGGGGTAGGTCCGTCGCCCGGGAGATCCACCACCTTCACTCACAGATGCAGAGTCATGCAGCACTGGTCGGCCTGTACGTCTCCGGGTGCGGCGAATTCTGAAATCCATTTCCAACACTACCAAAGAAAAGTCATTATAAATAAAGGCATAACTTAGACATTTGGAACATATACCATGCAATTGCTTTGTACTTACTTGGGAAATGGATCCCAAAATACCTCCGCACCCGGGGCATGTGCAGACGTTTCAGGTCCGACCAATGCTGCATTATCTGGGTGTGAGTGAAGGTGGTGCTGGTCACACGGTGGATCTCGGCGATGATCTCCCGGGCGATGTCCCTTTTCTCGCACACATTGGGCGCGAAGTCATACCGGCGCTGAAGCATGATCTGAAAAACATAATGGACACAGAGCTTTTACTTTTACACACAGACCCATATGTGTTGCATCACAAGTTGAGAATTTAATGTCATTAACACACACATTTCGAGTGGCCGCCATTTTTGGGGAGTGCCTTAAAGAGGACGTTGACTGTGATTGACAGTCTGGTCTTATGTTATATGTATCACACACCATGTACATACAGATAATAGCCAACATCAAGAATCAGGCCACCTGCATCTATGGCATGTTAGGATGGTTTAAACATCCAAGATGTAGCCTAATGCTTAGGCTTTTGGACCACGTGTGTGGCTTCCCGTTGTGTTTTTATGGCTTAGGAAAACAGTGTTCCTCAAACATCCGCATCAAGGTCCGAGACAGGCCAGGTTTGCCAGCTCGCCCCGCTACTCCACAGGTTAATTAACTGTTGCTAAGCCGGAGCAATTGGCCGAATTAGGACATCAGCATAGACAGTTGAAAACGTGGCCAGGCTCGGCCCTTGAGGATGAAGTGTGAGGAGCCAGTGATTAAACATTAAGATACCCCAAACTAGTTCCAAACGCATCATTTACATTTAGGCCATCATTGACTATTCGATTAAAATGCACAGGCAGCCACTTACCAGCATGAGGATCTCTTCCTGTTGACCGGTGAAGATAGTGGGCGCCATCTTTATGCTTCTTCCAGGCAGCAGATAAGTGAAACCCCAGCGGTTTCCTGGTTCCGCTCGAACGTACGTTCGTACGAGCGCGTAGTCGTGCGCATAGGCGTCACACGCTGGGCTCATTATTTAAAGGTCCCTGCACCCAAAGCTCATTCTCTTTGAGCATTTGTGTACGATGGCACCAAAAAAGGCGATGAGCAAGCGACCCCAGGCAAGCAAGACCGCGGAGGGCCCCACAACAAGGTCCCAGCAAGCTGGCCGAAAACTGAGAGCCAAGACTCCCACCTCGGCCCCACCAAGGGACCCTGGACCCTCAGGTACCAAAAAAAGGGGCCCCAAGCCCCGTGCCCCTCCTGCAGCCAAAAAGCTGGCAACTGCAGCACCCACCACCTCTGCCCCCAGAACAGGCAGCACCAGTGAGCCCACACCGGCCATGCCTTCAAGTAGGGCAGTTCGGAAACCCATGCCCCGCAGCAGGGCCCGAACCCCATCCAGGCCCCGAAGCACAGCCAGAGGCCGAAGAACCCAATCCAGGGCACGAAGCCCAGCCAGGGCCCGAACCCCATCCAGGGCCCGAACCCCATCCAGGCCCCGAAGCACAGCCAGAGGCCGCAGATCCCAAACCAGGGCCAGAAGCCCCTACAGGGCCCGCCGAACACAATCCAGGGCCAGAAGCCCCGACAGGGCCCGCCGAACACAATCCAGGGCCAGAAGCCCATCCAGAGGCCGCAGATCCCAATCCAGGGCCAGAAGCCCCTACAGGGCCCGCCGAACACAATCCAGGGCCAGAAGCCCCGACAGGGCCCGCCGAACCCAATCCAGGGCCAGAAGCCCCTACAGGGCCAGAAGAACAACATCCAGGGCCAGAAGCCCCTACAGGGCCCGCCGAACCCAATCCAGGGCCAGAAGCCCCGACAGGGCCCGCCGAACCCAATCCAGGGCCAGAAGCCCCTACAGGCCCAGAAGAACCCAATCCAGGGCCAGAAGCCCCTACAGGGCCAGAAGAACCCAATCCAGGGCCAGAAGCCCCTACAGGGCCAGAAGAACACCATCCAGGGCCAGAAGCCCCTACAGGGCCCGACGAACCCAATCCAGGGCCAGAAGCCCCCGACCTGGCACCAGCCGGGAACAGAGCCCCCGACCTGGCACCAGCCGGGAACCTAGCCCCCCAAGAGGGCCCCGAATTGCCCCCATGACCACATCTACACCTGGAAGTTCGGTGGCCAGCCACGCAAGAACACCCAGTCCCTTGGCCAGTCCAGTCCAGTCATTGGGAAGCCACCAATCCGGCCATTCCCCTACCCAGCCCCAGGCCATAATGTCACCACATGTGTCTGCACACATGGAGGAGCAGCCAAGCCAACCATCTGGCCGCACATTGCGCCGCGGCCAGTTGAGTGGGAGATTCTCCCATGACCAAAATATGGCATTGGCTAGTGGCCTTACATTATACTATGACGAGCTATATGGGAGCAAATCCAAACACACCACCAAGCAGCGCAAGATGGAATTGTTTGAAACCATCCTCCGACAAGTAAATGCAGCGAGGGAAGAGAGGAAAGATGTGTCCCAAATTCAGAAGAAAATCTCTGATCTGAAGTATGCTGTACGGCAAAAAGAAATTAAAAGGCATAATTACAGGTAACTAAATGTTTACGCTAAATCTAATGTTTTGGATGTACTGTATGCACCTTTTCTGAGTACCAAACGATTTTCTCTTTTCAGCCTGAAAACTGGCGGTGGCTTTCCATCTAAATTGGAGTTTACCCCTGCTGAGGAGATTGTGCTTGGACTTCTCCATCCGGTCGCGGTCGGTGGACATGCTGGTCTAAGGGACACAGACTCACCGACCCGTACCCACGGTGAGTACTCTTAAATCTGCATGTTTGGCTGTTTGCTAAATAATCTACAGTTCACTAGTAACAAGCTAACGGGATGCCCCTATGGTTTGCCTTGCTTGGCCTCGCACTACTGTGGCTGTTTGTGTCCTCTTTTTGTCCCTGGGAATCACACATTTAGGCCCACAGCCATTATGGCAAAGTTCAAATGTCCAATTGGATTGTTAAAGTCATGAAGTTTCGCAAGATAAGTGAGATATTTGGAATCAATCACAAAACACACATCATTATGTATGGGTTGCCTTTTGGTTGTGTGAGTTGTGTTTGAGTTAACAATTTAATTAGCCACCCACAAACATATCTGACCTAGAGCAGCGAGACTCAACTGGCGGCCCGGGGTCCCAATGCGGACCTTGGCACCACATTCAAGGACCCCTGCCCAGACAGCCCTGCACTCAGTTACTTCTGTGTTGACGTGCTCAGAGCTGCCCCCTTGATCGGCCATGTAGTGGTTGGTCTCCTGCCCAATGTCATGGCTCCCTGAAACATAGCATTGCAATATGAAGTACTGCACAGGAAGTGGCATTGCAAGGTACACAGTAACTTATTTAAAATTTCTCTGGCCACAATCGTGTCCCGCTGCCCCTGCTCTGGCCCATCTGCCACAGTCCCCCCATGCCCCCCCCACATAAGCCCCATACATTTGTAACAGATTGGCTCCATCCATCCCATCACCATCAATACGTTAACTCCCCCCTTTAGCCATCCAATCCCTGTCCCCTCAGCTCTGGCCCATCCAGCCCAGCAAGGGCAAGCAGCCTTTATTAGTTGGCACTTTGAAATCTCCAGCCCCTCCACCAGTGTATTTATTTTTAACTAGACACCCCCTGCGTCAGCACCATGGCCAGACATTCACCTCTCACCACATACCTTTAAATGGGCGTTTCAAACAATTGTTTGAGTACCCCGGACCTAGCGAATGGTAGGCTAAATCCAAAAATGTGCCTTGAAAGTTGTATGCTGACTGGGTACACTTCATGACTTAGAACTGAGGTCACTTAGCAGTTTTTCAGAGCCATTGCACCTATGTAAACTTGCGTGTGTTTGAACAAAGGTCACCATTGCTCTAGAGTTGAATAATATTACAAATAGAGCTATATTTGATTACCTATCCTAAAAAAGGTTATGTGTGTGTGTTTACGTGGTTTGTTTTTCTCTTCTTCAGCCCAGCATGATCCCTCAGCAAGGGTAAACTCACCCCCCAGTTTGGTTATGCCTACCAGGTCCGTACAGCATAGGAGCCCAGATCAGAGATTTTCGGTAAGTTAATTTAGTAGCATAAATACTAACAAGTGCTTAAGAATGTGTTAAACTGTTGAAATCCAAAATTTGGACGCAAACTTAGCCTTTTTTTTTTGATATGTCCCTACAGACCCGCACACTCATGGAAGAGATCCAGGACATGGAGGAAGATGATGATGTCTCCGTACAGGGCACGTCGGATGAACTCCCCCTGGGTCCCAATTTGGAACTGCTCCATAATGTTTCTCTGGCCAATCCTCAGCAGCAGAGTGAATCTCCATCCATTGTGCTTGCACATGGGGAGACTGACACTACAGTCCCCAGTGTTCACTCTGCTGCTGAGGATTTGCAAAGCAGGCCGGTTGCTGTTGAGGGTACGACACCACGCGGCAGGGCACGCCCAAGAGCCAGGGTAATTGTGCGGCGGACGCCATTACGCCGCCCCACAATTTCCCAGGGGAGGCAGAGTGCCCTGCTTCAATTATGGACCCAACAAAGGGACTCTTATGACGCCCAGCTCGTTACAGAGCGTGAGCAAAGGCATGCCGACATGGTCAACATCCATACCAGTCTACAGGGCATCCTCGCGGAGTTGCGTACCCTCAACAGCAACGTGGCCAATGCAAGTAATGGCATCCAGTCAGCCATGGCTGAGATGACCAATATGCAGAGAAACATTGTGGAGCAGTTTCAAATTCACAATGCTGCCATGGCCCAGGCTAGGTCCCATTCCCATGGACCTCCACCTGGACCTCCACCTGGGTATTATGGGCAGCCACCCTATTAAGCCATGGGTGTGTGGGACATCTTTTCTCTTAACCCCCACTGTATTTACTTGTCCTTTGAGGTTTCAAACAATCCATTTTGTGTTGCTCTGGCAGGTTGTGTTTTGTATTTGCTCCCATATAGCTCCTTAGAGTAATGCTTAAGGCCACTAGCCAATGCCATAGGTCTATGTGGAGTTTATCTGGCCACTTATGGCTTTACCTATGTATTTGGTTGGTGCTCCTCCTGTTTGCAGACATGTTTGTGTGACATTATGGCTAGAGATGAGCGAACTTTTGAAAAATTCGATTCGACTGATTCGCCGAATTTTCCGACAAAAATCGTTTCGACCCGAATAAATTCGCGACGAATCGCTATTAAAAACGGCTATTTCTGAGCCTCCTACAGCCTCAATAGGGTTGTAAACCATTCAGCCTTGCTGTAACACGCACAGGATGCGTGCTGGGTTTGTTAAATAATACTTTGAAGAAATATCACATGCAGATCAGAGGCATCGCTAATAGAATCGCAGAGCGGCACAATTGCAGAGAGTTGAAGTGGCATCACTATGAGGGGCAGAAGGAGCCCAAATATACACTGGAGTTGGCCTCAGGAGCCCAAAAATTGGATGAATCACACCCTGGAGTTGGCAGAAGTTGGCAGCAGCAGCAGGAGCCCAAATATACACTGGAGTTGGCTTCAGGAGCCCAAAAATTGGATGAATCACACCCTGGAGTTGGCAGAAGTTGGCAGCAGCAGGAGCAGGAGCCCAAATATACACTGGAGTTGGCCTCAGGAGCCCAAAAATTGGATGAATCACACCCTGGAGTTGGCAGAAGTTGGCAGCAGCAGCAGCAGGAGCCCAAATATACACTGGAGTTGGCCTCAGGAGCCCAAAAATTGGATGAATCACACCCTGGAGTTGGCAGAAGTTGGCAGCAGCAGCAGCAGGAGCCCAAATATACACTGGAGTTGGCCTCAGGAGCCCAAAAATTGGATGAATCACACCCTGGAGTTGGCAGGAGTTGACAGTAGTAGCAGCAGGAGCCCAAATATACACTGGAGTTGGCTTCAGGAGCCCAAAAATTGGATGAATCACACCCTGGAGTTGGCAGAAGTTGGCAGCAGCAGCAGCAGGAGCCCAAATATACACTGGAGTTGGCCTCAGGAGCCCAAAAATTGGATGAATCACACCCTGGAGTTGGCAGAAGTTGGCAGTAGTAGCAGCAGGAGCCCAAATATACACTGGAGTTGGCTTCAGGAGCCCAAAAATTGGATGA
Organism: Gastrophryne carolinensis; assembly: GCA_027917425.1. Lineage (NCBI taxonomy): Eukaryota > Metazoa > Chordata > Amphibia > Anura > Microhylidae > Gastrophryne > Gastrophryne carolinensis. The sequence goes on from CM051235.1 coordinate 593,565,250, forward strand.
ATCACACCCTGGAGTTGGCAGAAGTTGGCAGCAGCAGCAGCAGCAGGAGCCCAAATATACACTGGAGTTGGCTTCAGGAGCCCAAAAATTGGATGAATCACACCCTGGAGTTGGCAGAAGTTGGCAGCAGCAGGAGCAGGAGCCCAAATATACACTGGAGTTGGCCTCAGGAGCCCAAAAATTGGATGAATCACACCCTGGAGTTGGCAGAAGTTGGCAGCAGCAGCAGCAGGAGCCCAAATATACACTGGAGTTGGCCTCAGGAGCCCAAAAATTGGATGAATCACACCCTGGAGTTGGCAGGAGTTGACAGTAGTAGCAGCAGGAGCCCAAATATACACTGGAGTTGGCTTCAGGAGCCCAAAAATTGGATGAATCACACCCTGGAGTTGGCAGAAGTTGGCAGCAGCAGCAGCAGGAGCCCAAATATACACTGGAGTTGGCCTCAGGAGCCCAAAAATTGGATGAATCACACCCTGGAGTTGGCAGAAGTTGGCAGTAGTAGCAGCAGGAGCCCAAATATACACTGGAGTTGGCTTCAGGAGCCCAAAAATTGGATGAATCACACCCTGGAGTTGGCAGAAGTTGGCAGTAGCAGCAGCAGGAGCCCAAATATACACTGGAGTTGGCCTCAGGAGCCCAAAAATTGGATGAATCACACCCTGGAGTTGGCAGAAGTTGGCAGTAGTAGCAGCAGGAGCCCAAATATACACTGGAGTTGGCTTCAGGAGCCCAAAAATTGGATGAATCACACCCTGGAGTTGGCAGAAGTTGGCAGCAGCAGCAGCAGCAGGAGCCCAAATATACACTGGAGTTGGCTTCAGGAGCCCAAAAATTGGATGAATCACACCCTGGAGTTGGCAGAAGTTGGCAGCAGCAGCAGCAGCAGGAGCCCAAATATACACTGGAGTTGGCTTCAGGAGCCCAAAAATTGGATGAATCACACCCTGGAGTTGGCAGAAGTTGGCAGTAGCAGCAGCAGGAGCCCAAATATACACTGGAGTTGGCTTCAGGAGCCCAAAAATTGGATGAATCACACCCTGGAGTTGGCAGGAGTTGACAGTAGCAGCAGCAGGAGCCCAAATATACACTGGAGTTGGCTTCAGGAGCCCAAAAATTGGATGAATCACACCCTGGAGTTGGCAGAAGTTGGCAGTAGTAGCAGCAGGAGCCCAAATATACACTGGAGTTGGCTTCAGGAGCCCAAAAATTGGATGAATCACACCCTGGAGTTGGCAGAAGTTGGCAGTAGCAGCAGCAGGAGCCCAAATATACACTGGAGTTGGCTTCAGGAGCCCAAAAATTGGATGAATCACACCCTGGAGTTGGCAGGAGTTGACAGTAGCAGCAGCAGGAGCCCAAATATACACTGGAGTTGGCTTCAGGAGCCCAAAAATTGGATGAATCACACCCTGGAGTTGGCAGAAGTTGGCAGTAGTAGCAGCAGGAGCCCAAATATACACTGGAGTTGGCTTCAGGAGCCCAAAAATTGGATGAATCACACCCTGGAGTTGGCAGGAGTTGACAGTAGCAGCAGCAGGAGCCCAAATATACACTGGAGTTGGCCTCAGGAGCCCAAAAATTGGATGAATCACACCCTGGAGTTGGCAGGAGTTGACAGTAGTAGCAGCAGGAGCCCAAATATACACTGGAGTTGGCTTCAGGAGCCCAAAAATTGGATGAATCACACCCTGGAGTTGGCAGAAGTTGGCAGTAGCAGCAGCAGGAGCCCAAATATACACTGGAGTTGGCTTCAGGAGCCCAAAAATTGGATGAATCACACCCTGGAGTTGGCAGAAGTTGGCAGTAGCAGCAGCAGGAGCCCAAAAAATGGCCTAAAGACATAAATATGTTTTGCACCATTTGTAAAGTGTAAAACGTGGCACCATGCTGAATCTAGTCGCATGCATCAGGCATTGGTGGGTGGAAATCCTGGCTGATCCATCCCTGATTCATTTTGACAAAGGTGAGTCTCTCCACATTTTTAGTTGACAGACGAGTTCTCCTCGCCGTAACTATGGCCCCCGCCGCACTAAACACCCGCTCAGATGGCACGCTACTTGCCGGGCAGGACAGCTTTTCCAGGGCAAACTCTGCTAGTTGCGGCCACAAATCAAGTTTGGCTGCCCAGAAGTCCAGCGGATCCTCAAGGTGTGTTGGCATGGTCATGTCAAAGTATGACATGACCTGCTGGTTCAGGTCCTGCTCCAGGTCTTCCTGCTGCTCATGAGTAGCCTCACTATGCGGGTGTAGAAAGCTACTCATTAGCGACTGAAGACTGAGGCTGCTGCTGCTGATGGAGCTTCTGCTGCTGCTGCTGCCAACCCCCCCAGCGGCCATGGCAGTGGAAGGTGAGCGCAGAGGTCCCCTCGAGTCAGACCTGCGAGAGTATGGACCATGGCGCAGATAGGCATCGGCCAACTGCCTACGTAGAATGTCTTTGTAGTAGTTGAGTTTGTCCTCCCTCTCGGTGGGTTTAAAAAATGCCCCCATTTTGTGCCGGAAGCGAGGGTCCAATAAGGTGGACAGCCAGAAGTCATCCCGCCGACAGATGGAAACAATTCTGGGGTCACTACGCAAGCATGTGAGCATGCTTCGTGCCATTTGCGCAAGTGACTCGGATGGACTACCTGTCTCCATCTCCACTGCATACTGCCACGGTGTGCCCGGGTCCTCTGTCTCTCCTTCCTCAAAAACCTCTAGCTCCTCTGGCTGCTCCTGCTCCTCCTCTCCTGTCCGCTGACTAGATAAACCAGCCATTTCGCCAAGCCTAAACTGTGTTTCGCTGGGCAACTCCTCCTCCTCCTCTTCCTCCTCCTCCTCCTCCAGTTCAGCTCCAACGGGGTTCATGTGGCCGTAAGATGTAAACGCCATGTCTCCAGTGCCCTGACCAGCCATGGTTTCCAACATGTGCTGTAGTACATGAAGCAGTGGAATCACGTCGTTCATCCCGTAATCCTGCCGACTGACAAATAAAGTGGCTTCCTCAAAGGGCCTGAGCAAACGGCAGGTGTCACGTATGAGCTGCCACTGGTTGACATTGAAGTTACACAGGGGAGTCCCCCTATCTGCTTGGATCATCAGGAAATCCGTGATGGCTTTTCTCTGTTCATATAATCGGTCCAACATGTGAAGGGTGGAATTCCAACGGGTGGAAACATCGCAAATCAGACTATGTTGGGGGATACCATTCTGACGCTGTAGCTCAAGAAGGGTGTGTTTGGCGGTGTAGGAGTGGCTGAAGTGCATGCAAAGTTTCCGTAAAGTTGTTAGGATGTCCTGCAGATGGGGGGAACACTTCAGAAACCGCTTGACAACCAGATTGAAGACGTGAGCCATGCAGGGGGCATGGGTCAGGCTTCCTTGGCGCAGCGCAGACAAAATGTTCTTCCCATTGTCGGTAACCATGATTCCCATTTTAAGTTTTCTCGGAGTAAGCCATGTTTGGATTTCCTGATGAATACATTTAAGCAGTTCCTCCCCTGTGTGACTCCGTTCGCCAAGACAAACCATGTGAAGCACTGCGTGACACCTCCGTGCCCTGCACACATGGTAGACTGGAGGGGCACTGAGACTTGAGCCTACAGTGGAGGGTGAGGAGATGGCGGAGGATGAGGAGGCCGAGTCGCACGGTGTCACAGGCCCAATGGGCAGAGAGCGCGGAGGCCGAAGCGGCGTGACCTGTCCAAGTTGCTGCTGCAAAGGGACCACATTCACCCAGTGGGCCGTAAACGACATGTACTGCCCCTGACCGTAGTTACAGCTCCAGATGTCGGCGCTGCCATGTATTTTGCTACACACCGACAGGCTCAAGGACTGGCCCACCTTCTGTTCAACAAAAGTGTGCAGCGCTGGTACTGCCTTCTTGGCAAAGAAATGACGGCTTGGGACTCTCCACCTCGGCTCGGCACAAGCCATCAGTTCTCTGAAAGGTGCAGATTCCACCACCTGAAAAGGGAGCGACTGCAGCACCAGCAACTTGGACAGGAGCACATTCAGCTTCTGCGCCGTAGGATGAGTGGGCGCATACTGCTGTCTCTTGGACATGGCTTCGCTGATGGATTGCTGGCGGGATGCATGACTTGGAGGAGGAGGAGCAGGAGCGACAGAGGATGGGTATGACGCACAGCTGCCTTCGGCTGAGGTGCTGGAGCCTTGGCTGGCAGAAATTGGGAGCTCACTTGGTGAGGAAGCAGACTGGACCACCCCTTGGGAGCCTCGGTTCTCCCAGGTCGTTTTATGGTGACGCATCATATGTTGACGCAGGGCCGTGGTGCCAACATTTGGACCCTGGCCACGCTTCACCTTTTGCCTACATATCTTGCATGTGGCCATGTTACCCTCCTGCGGATGCCTCAGGAAAAACTGCCACACTGCCGAGTAGCTACTTTTCCCACCCCCTGGCCTCACTGATTCACTGCTGCTGTTGCCAACTCCAGGAACCCCTGCTCCACTACCTCCCGATAAGGTAGACTGCCGCACAGCAGGTGCTCTACCCCGGCCCCGGCCCCGGCCGGCTCCAGCCTTTGGAATTGTGCCCCCATGCTGACTGCTACCACCTTGCTGCCTCAGCTGCTGACTCCGGGGCAACCTGCGCCCCTCTTCTCCTGATGATGACGATGAAGCCCCTTCATCACCCGGCTCCCAAGTGCGATCGGCTTCATCGTCATCATCATCATCATCACCGGGTTGTGGCTGTACGTCACTGATGTTCGTGGATTCGTCAACAGTGTCTGGCGCAGGAGCTGGAACGCTCGCAGCACCCACGACACTGTCCACATCACTATTTGTCTGCCTAGCTAAAGAAGCCACCTCCATTTCTTGGCTGGGCAGTAGCTGCTGACTGTCCTCCTGTATCTGATCGTCCTCCTCACTAAAGAGTGGAGCTGAACCCAAAGCATAGGATACGTCGCTGGGGGAGGGAACGGCGTAGGACAGAGGCAATGGGAGGACAGGGACTGCTCTCGGGGCATGCCAACTCAGGGTTGTGTCAGAGGAACCTACCGACCCTAGACTGGGGGTCTCAGATGTAAGTTGTGATGATGTTGTTGATGAGCGCGTCAGCCAATCTACCACGGCAGATGCGTTACTGGTGGAGACCCGACCGCTAGCAGATACTGGCAGATTAGGTCTCTCAGCGTGACTCCTGCTGCTACTGGCCCCCAGTCTGATGCGAGCTCTGCCTGCGGAATCTTGGCCTCTGCCACTCCTCTTTTCACTTCCAGGCACTTGTCTGCCCGACATAGTCTAACTGGCGTGGTAGTAGGTGATATTTTAAGAACCCCCAGGCAGCAGTGGGTCTATATAAAACAGAATATAATGCACACCAAAAGTGAGCAGTAACACTCAGCCTCCAACAGGCCTGCTTAGTGTAAATAAGAGAGCTGCTTAGTGTAAATAAAGAGGGGTATGCTATGTTACAGAATGGGATGCCTCAACAGAAGTGCACCTGGCAGGCAGCAGTAAGCCTATGCCCAGCAAAAGTGTCTTATAATATAAATATAATAAGAGCAAATGCTTATATGGTCTTAAACAGAGGCTGCTTTAGTCACAGAATGGGATGCCCTGGGCAGGAATGGACCTGGCAGGGTCCAGTAGGGCTTTGGCCAGCAAAAGTGTCTTTATCAGGCTAATTTCAAATATGATAAGAGCAAATGCTTATATGGTCTTAAACAGAGGCTGCTGTAGTCACAGAATGGGATGCCCCGGGCAGGAATCGACCTGGCAGGGTCCAGTAGGGCTTTGGCCAGCAAAAGTGTCTTTATCAGGCCTGATTTGTATGAGAATAAGTGCAAATGTTTATTATGCTATTAAATAGAGGCTGCTTTAGTCACAGAATGGGATGCCAGTGCCACAAAAACCAGAGAGCATGCACAGCAAAAGTGTCTTTATCAGGCCTGATTTCTATGAGAATAAGTGCAAATGTTTATTATGCTATTAAATAGAGGCTGCTTTAGTCACAGAATGGGATGCCAGTGCCACAAAAACCAGAGAGCATGCACAGCAAAAGTGTCTTTATCAGGCCTGATTTCTATGAGAATAAGTGCAAATGTTTATTGTGCTATTAAATAGAGGCTGCTTTAGTCACAGAATGGGATGCCAGTGCCACAAAAACCAGAGAGCATGCACAGCAAAAGTGTCTTTATCAGGCCTGATTTCTATGAGAATAAGTGCAAATGTTTATTATGCTATTAAATAGAGGCTGCTTTAGTCACAGAATGGGATGCCAGTGCCACAAAAACCAGAGAGCATGCACAGCAAAAGTGTCTTTATCAGGCCTGATTTCTATGAGAATAAGTGCAAATGTTTATTGTGCTATTAAATAGAGGCTGCTTTAGTCACAGAATGGGATGCCAGTGCCACAAAAACCAGAGAGCATGCACAGCAAAAGTGTCTTTATCAGGCCTGATTTCTATGAGAATAAGTGCAAATGTTTATTATGCTATTAAATAGAGGCTGCTTTAGTCACAGAATGGGATGCCAGTGCCACAAAAACCAGAGAGCATGCACAGCAAAAGTGTCTTTATCAGGCCTGATTTCTATGAGAATAAGTGCAAATGTTTATTGTGCTATTAAATAGAGGCTGCTTTAGTCACAGAATGGGATGCCAGTGCCACAAAAACCAGAGAGCATGCACAGCAAAAGTGTCTTTATCAGGCCTGATTTCTATGAGAATAAGTGCAAATGTTTATTGTGCTATTAAATAGAGGCTGCTTTAGTCACAGAATGGGATGCCAGTGCCACAAAAACCAGAGAGCATGCACAGCAAAAGTGTCTTTATCAGGCCTGATTTCTATGAGAATAAGTGCAAATGTTTATTATGCTATTAAATAGAGGCTGCTTTAGTCACAGAATGGGATGCCAGTGCCACAAAAACCAGAGAGCATGCACAGCAAAAGTGTCTTTATCAGGCCTGATTTCTATGAGAATAAGTGCAAATGTTTATTGTGCTATTAAATAGAGGCTGCTTTAGTCACAGAATGGGATGCCAGTGCCACAAAAACCAGAGAGCATGCACAGCAAAAGTGTCTTTATCAGGCCTGATTTCTATGAGAATAAGTGCAAATGTTTATTATGCTATTAAATAGAGGCTGCTTTAGTCACAGAATGGGATGCCAGTGCCACAAAAACCAGAGAGCATGCACAGCAAAAGTGTCTTTATCAGGCCTGATTTCTATGAGAATAAGTGCAAATGTTTATTGTGCTATTAAATAGAGGCTGCTTTAGTCACAGAATGGGATGCCAGTGCCACAAAAACCAGAGAGCATGCACAGCAAAAGTGTCTTTATCAGGCCTGATTTCTATGAGAATAAGTGCAAATGTTTATTGTGCTATTAAATAGAGGCTGCTTTAGTCACAGAATGGGATGCCAGTGCCACAAAAACCAGAGAGCATGCACAGCAAAAGTGTCTTTATCAGGCCTGATTTCTATGAGAATAAGTGCAAATGTTTATTATGCTATTAAATAGAGGCTGCTTTAGTCACAGAATGGGATGCCAGTGCCACAAAAACCAGAGAGCATGCACAGCAAAAGTGTCTTTATCAGGCCTGATTTCTATGAGAATAAGTGCAAATGTTTATTGTGCTATTAAATAGAGGCTGCTTTAGTCACAGAATGGGATGCCAGTGCCACAAAAACCAGAGAGCATGCACAGCAAAAGTGTCTTTATCAGGCCTGATTTCTATGAGAATAAGTGCAAATGTTTATTATGCTATTAAATAGAGGCTGCTTTAGTCACAGAATGGGATGCCAGTGCCACAAAAACCAGAGAGCATGCACAGCAAAAGTGTCTTTATCAGGCCTGATTTCTATGAGAATAAGTGCAAATGTTTATTATGCTATTAAATAGAGGCTGCTTTAGTCACAGAATGGGATGCCAGTGCCACAAAAACCAGAGAGCATGCACAGCAAAAGTGTCTTTATCAGGCCTGATTTCTATGAGAATAAGTGCAAATGTTTATTGTGCTATTAAATAGAGGCTGCTTTAGTCACAGAATGGGATGCCAGTGCCACAAAAACCAGAGAGCATGCACAGCAAAAGTGTCTTTATCAGGCCTGATTTCTATGAGAATAAGTGCAAATGTTTATTATGCTATTAAATAGAGGCTGCTTTAGTCACAGAATGGGATGCCAGTGCCACAAAAACCAGAGAGCATGCACAGCAAAAGTGTCTTTATCAGGCCTGATTTCTATGAGAATAAGTGCAAATGTTTATTATGCTATTAAATAGAGGCTGCTTTAGTCACAGAATGGGATGCCAGTGCCACAAAAACCAGAGAGCATGCACAGCAAAAGTGTCTTTATCAGGCCTGATTTCTATGAGAATAAGTGCAAATGTTTATTGTGCTATTAAATAGAGGCTGCTTTAGTCACAGAATGGGATGCCAGTGCCACAAAAACCAGAGAGCATGCACAGCAAAAGTGTCTTTATCAGGCCTGATTTCTATGAGAATAAGTGCAAATGTTTATTGTGCTATTAAATAGAGGCTGCTTTAGTCACAGAATGGGATGCCAGTGCCACAAAAACCAGAGAGCATGCACAGCAAAAGTGTCTTTATCAGGCCTGATTTCTATGAGAATAAGTGCAAATGTTTATTATGCTATTAAATAGAGGCTGCTTTAGTCACAGAATGGGATGCCAGTGCCACAAAAACCAGAGAGCATGCACAGCAAAAGTGTCTTTATCAGGCCTGATTTCTATGAGAATAAGTGCAAATGTTTATTGTGCTATTAAATAGAGGCTGCTTTAGTCACAGAATGGGATGCCAGTGCCACAAAAACCAGAGAGCATGCACAGCAAAAGTGTCTTTATCAGGCCTGATTTCTATGAGAATAAGTGCAAATGTTTATTGTGCTATTAAATAGAGGCTGCTTTAGTCACAGAATGGGATGCCAGTGCCACAAAAACCAGAGAGCATGCACAGCAAAAGTGTCTTTATCAGGCCTGATTTCTATGAGAATAAGTGCAAATGTTTATTATGCTATTAAATAGAGGCTGCTTTAGTCACAGAATGGGATGCCAGTGCCACAAAAACCAGAGAGCATGCACAGCAAAAGTGTCTTTATCAGGCCTGATTTCTATGAGAATAAGTGCAAATGTTTATTGTGCTATTAAATAGAGGCTGCTTTAGTCACAGAATGGGATGCCAGTGCCACAAAAACCAGAGAGCATGCACAGCAAAAGTGTCTTTATCAGGCCTGATTTCTATGAGAATAAGTGCAAATGTTTATTATGCTATTAAATAGAGGCTGCTTTAGTCACAGAATGGGATGCCAGTGCCACAAAAACCAGAGAGCATGCACAGCAAAAGTGTCTTTATCAGGCCTGATTTCTATGAGAATAAGTGCAAATGTTTATTATGCTATTAAATAGAGGCTGCTTTAGTCACAGAATGGGATGCCAGTGCCACAAAAACCAGAGAGCATGCACAGCAAAAGTGTCTTTATCAGGCCTGATTTCTATGAGAATAAGTGCAAATGTTTATTATGCTATTAAATAGAGGCTGCTTTAGTCACAGAATGGGATGCCAGTGCCACAAAAACCAGAGAGCATGCACAGCAAAAGTGTCTTTATCAGGCCTGATTTCTATGAGAATAAGTGCAAATGTTTATTGTGCTATTAAATAGAGGCTGCTTTAGTCACAGAATGGGATGCCAGTGCCACAAAAACCAGAGAGCATGCACAGCAAAAGTGTCTTTATCAGGCCTGATTTCTATGAGAATAAGTGCAAATGTTTATTATGCTATTAAATAGAGGCTGCTTTAGTCACAGAATGGGATGCCAGTGCCACAAAAACCAGAGAGCATGCACAGCAAAAGTGTCTTTATCAGGCCTGATTTCTATGAGAATAAGTGCAAATGTTTATTATGCTATTAAATAGAGGCTGCTTTAGTCACAGAATGGGATGCCAGTGCCACAAAAACCAGAGAGCATGCACAGCAAAAGTGTCTTTATCAGGCCTGATTTCTATGAGAATAAGTGCAAATGTTTATTATGCTATTAAATAGAGGCTGCTTTAGTCACAGAATGGGATGCCAGTGCCACAAAAACCAGAGAGCATGCACAGCAAAAGTGTCTTTATCAGGCCTGATTTCTATGAGAATAAGTGCAAATGTTTATTGTGCTATTAAATAGAGGCTGCTTTAGTCACAGAATGGGATGCCAGTGCCACAAAAACCAGAGAGCATGCACAGCAAAAGTGTCTTTATCAGGCCTGATTTCTATGAGAATAAGTGCAAATGTTTATTGTGCTATTAAATAGAGGCTGCTTTAGTCACAGAATGGGATGCCAGTGCCACAAAAACCAGAGAGCATGCACAGCAAAAGTGTCTTTATCAGGCCTGATTTCTATGAGAATAAGTGCAAATGTTTATTGTGCTATTAAATAGAGGCTGCTTTAGTCACAGAATGGGATGCCAGTGCCACAAAAACCAGAGAGCATGCACAGCAAAAGTGTCTTTATCAGGCCTGATTTCTATGAGAATAAGTGCAAATGTTTATTATGCTATTAAATAGAGGCTGCTTTAGTCACAGAATGGGATGCCAGTGCCACAAAAACCAGAGAGCATGCACAGCAAAAGTGTCTTTATCAGGCCTGATTTCTATGAGAATAAGTGCAAATGTTTATTGTGCTATTAAATAGAGGCTGCTTTAGTCACAGAATGGGATGCCAGTGCCACAAAAACCAGAGAGCATGCACAGCAAAAGTGTCTTTATCAGGCCTGATTTCTATGAGAATAAGTGCAAATGTTTATTATGCTATTAAATAGAGGCTGCTTTAGTCACAGAATGGGATGCCAGTGCCACAAAAACCAGAGAGCATGCACAGCAAAAGTGTCTTTATCAGGCCTGATTTCTATGAGAATAAGTGCAAATGTTTATTATGCTATTAAATAGAGGCTGCTTTAGTCACAGAATGGGATGCCAGTGCCACAAAAACCAGAGAGCATGCACAGCAAAAGTGTCTTTATCAGGCCTGATTTCTATGAGAATAAGTGCAAATGTTTATTATGCTATTAAATAGAGGCTGCTTTAGTCACAGAATGGGATGCCAGTGCCACAAAAACCAGAGAGCATGCACAGCAAAAGTGTCTTTATCAGGCCTGATTTCTATGAGAATAAGTGCAAATGTTTATTGTGCTATTAAATAGAGGCTGCTTTAGTCACAGAATGGGATGCCAGTGCCACAAAAACCAGAGAGCATGCACAGCAAAAGTGTCTTTATCAGGCCTGATTTCTATGAGAATAAGTGCAAATGTTTATTGTGCTATTAAATAGAGGCTGCTTTAGTCACAGAATGGGATGCCAGTGCCACAAAAACCAGAGAGCATGCACAGCAAAAGTGTCTTTATCAGGCCTGATTTCTATGAGAATAAGTGCAAATGTTTATTATGCTATTAAATAGAGGCTGCTTTAGTCACAGAATGGGATGCCAGTGCCACAAAAACCAGAGAGCATGCACAGCAAAAGTGTCTTTATCAGGCCTGATTTCTATGAGAATAAGTGCAAATGTTTATTATGCTATTAAATAGAGGCTGCTTTAGTCACAGAATGGGATGCCAGTGCCACAAAAACCAGAGAGCATGCACAGCAAAAGTGTCTTTATCAGGCCTGATTTCTATGAGAATAAGTGCAAATGTTTATTATGCTATTAAATAGAGGCTGCTTTAGTCACAGAATGGGATGCCTCACAGCAGACTTAAGATCAGTTCAGTATATATGCACAGTTAGTTACTATAAGCAGCCTGAAAACGCTAACAAAGGCTGGATGAAAAAAAAAAAATCTCCCTGTCACAGCCTCCGTTTTTCCTACCTTTCCCTGGCTTTCTGTCTGTCTCCTGTCTGTCTCCTGCCTGTCTCCTGCCTGTCTCCAGCCTGTCCCTGTCTGTCCCTGCCTGTCTAAGTGCCTCAGCTACACAGCGTTCTGTCTGTCACGAATGCAATAGAGAAACGAGGAAAAGCAAGATGGCCGCCGTTAAATACCGCTGTGTGACGTCACCGGGCTTGCTGGCTGCTGATAGGCTGCATGTGACTGCCCCAGCTTGCACTGGCGCGGGATAGATGTCCAGACATGTCCCGTCCGCCATCTTAGAATGCCTGTAAATGTAAATGAATGGATGTTAAAGGAAAACTTCGAGTGATCGAATCGCGGGGAAATTCGGATTCGATCCGAATCGAATTTTTCCTGAAATTCGGATCGAATCCGGGTTCGTCCGGATCGATTCGCTCATCCCTAATTATGGCCATGCCCAAATATCCCTGGGCACAGGCAATATTAATGACTGGACTAGGCTGGCCTTTGGACTGGGTGTCCTTGTTTGGTTGTGCCACTCACTTCCAGGTGTAGATGTGCTCGATGTTTTTTTTTAATGTTATCCATTTGTTACCACAGATGTATGTGGACTGATTTCTGTTAACCACTATAATTTTTCATTTTCAAAGTAAAACAAAAAATTCACTTACAATACTTGTGGCGTTTTTAGTGGGAAGACATTTTTAACAGCTTGGGCTAAACCAGATAATTTTGGTTTGAAGAGGTGTAACAATGCAAAGCTAAAGCTAAGGAAACTACATGAAATACATTAGGCAACAATTAAGGTCTAAATGTTTTACTTAGAGGTAATGCCACATTACGGCAAAACAACATATGTAACAAAAAGGATAACACAGACATACAGAATGGTGAGACAGGGAAAAAAGTTAACTAAAATGCTGGCTGATCAGGTTGGCTCGAACAGATTGGCCAGACTCACTGGGGGGCCCCTCAAAATTCTCGACTTCATCCTCGACGGCTGAAGAGGGCAGGCTGTCCACATAACGTGGGACACGTTCCATGATGGCAAAATTGTGCAAAACAGCACATGCCATTATAATGTCGATCACTTTCTTGGGATCATATTGCAGGGCCCCCCCAGTATGGTCAAGGCAACGAAAACGTGTCTTCAGCAGACCAAAGGCCCTCTCCACAACAGCCCGGGTCTTGCGATGCGCACGGTTATACGCTTCCTGAGAGGCATCCTGGGGCCGCAGCACAGGCGTCATGAGCCAGGGTAGAAGTGGGTACCCGGAATCACCTTAAACAGAGAATTAAATGTAATCAAAATTAAAAAGGCAACACAACCAACACCAAAAATTTCACAGATATCATAATGATGTAAGGTAAAGTGTTCCCAAAAAAAAACACGGCACATTAGGGCCCCCAAAAATTGCACTAAGGTATAACCTAAATAAAAATGGCACTTCTATATACCAATTAATTAACAAACATCTGCACGGCCAAGGGTATTTGTATTTTACATATATTTGTAGTTTTCAGACATGTTACAATTAGGATGCTGCTGAGGGCCTATCCACATTTCTCTGGAAACTACAATGTATGCAGTTTAAGTCCACTTTGACATTTAACGACCAATAGTACAAAAGGAGCCAAATGTCAAAGATCCCTATCCACATTTCACTGGAAACTACAATGTATGCAGTTTAAGTCCACTTTGACATTTAAAGACCAATAGTACAAAAGGAGCCAAAGGTCAAAGATCCTTGGGTATAAACTCCAAACCAATATATTTAGGCACAAGGAACTTACAGACATCCTAACTAAAGGGAAAACATTCTGAAGGCCAAAGCGAGACAAGGATTTTTTGGGTAAGTTCCTAATATATGAGCCAAGAAAAAGGCAGTTGGACGCTTCTGTAAAGTTTTCCAAAACAAACATATCAACAAATACAAGATTAATGCCACATTTAATAACACACAAATAGGACACACTTACCAAGCAGCCATGCCCCCGAAAATTCACCTGCCTCAAATCTCCGAAACAACCCAGATCGCCGGAGGATATAGGAGTCGTGGGACGATCCGGGGTAGCCGGCAAGGACACTCATAAACCGCATATCCGGACCAACCACGGCCTGGACATTAAGTGAGTGTCCCATTTTACGATTCCTTAAGGAAAAAACATACAAAAAGGGTAATTGATATTTGACCCAAACTAATAAATTAACCACAAAACATGTCTGCACTCTATTGGGAAAGACTAATGAAAAGCCGAGATAAAGCAGCTACACAAATGAGGGATAAACAAATATGCTGCCGCAAAGGAAAACAGGTTACATGACACGTTGGGCAACATAATAACCAATCTCAATACCTATATATATACTCGTCGGCTGCCCTAGGTACGAGTGCCACATGTGTGCAGTCAATTGCACCAATAACGTTGGGCATGTCGGCCACATTATAAAAACCAAGCTTAATGGCGTTTCTGGCTGCCATATCATCTGGAAAAAAAATATATTTTTGAGTTATGGCAGCCATGCCTTCCAAAAATTTAGACAGTGCGCGGCTCAGCGTAGGCTGTGACATCCCCACAGAGAGGGCACCCAGCCTCTGGAACGAGCCGTTCGCCAAAAATTGCAGGCAGCCAAGCATCTTGGTCATACCTGAAATTGCATGCCCCTTCCTTGTGGTGCGGGCTAACCATGGCCGCAGCTCACTATATAATTTATGGAGGGAAGCGCGATTAAGCCTGGTCAGCTCGAACAGCTCAACATCATTCATGCTATCGATGTTCATGCGACGACGCAGGGGCAATCTGCTCTCAGACATCTCGATCAACTCAATGCCAAAAAGCATAAGCCCTTGATGTGCCACAAACTCGCTCCGCTCCATCCTACTCCCGAGGCCAAATAGCTGCCGGCAAACATTTCGTAAAGCAGCTCTTTAATGGGCTTCAAAACAATTAGCAATCACCTCTCTGAATTGGGCGCAAGCCCATGTGAAGGACGTAAAAAATAGGATCGGACGCAAATAATACGATTTGGACGGGAAAAACACACGAACTAACGCAAATTATACGATTCTCGTACGAAATGCGTATGTTCATATACGTCTATGCGCGAACGATCGTGCGAATACAAAATGGCCAAAAAAACAAGAAAAAATGACAAACACCCACCCAAACTTACGATTCTCGATACGAAATCAATTAACTTTTGCTCTTTGAATCGAGGTGAATGTCTTGGTTTAGGTGAAAGGCAGAAACAACCTTAGGAAGGAAATCGGACTTGAAATGAAAAACCACCTTGTCCTGATGCCCCTCAAAGTACGGGGCTTGAATCGACAAAGCCGCCAACTCAGAGACACGTCTAACCAAAGTGATGGCTACCAAAAAGGCCACCTTCTGCGTAAGTGAAGACAAGGCAATATCATTCAAGGGCTCAAAAGGAGAATCCTGAAGAGCAGAAAGAACTAAATTCAAATCCCAAACAGGGAGCAAAGGTTTTCTAGGAGGCCGCACGTGCGTGACTCCCTGGAAAAAAGTCTTAACCAAAGGATGTAGGGTAAATGACCTTTGAAAGAACACCGCCAGGGCAGAAACCTGCCCCTTCAGACTACTAAACTGGAGCCCCAGGTCCAGACCATGTTGAAGAAACTCCAGGATTCTGGAGATGGAAAATTCCCTACAAGGCAACGCCCTGATCTCACACCAATCAATATAAGACCTCCAAGTCCTATAGTAGATATTAGAGGAAGACCGCTTCCTAGCACTAATGAGAGTTCGAATCACAGCATCGGAAAGACCTTCCTCCTTCAAGATGGAGGTTTCAGCAGCCACGCCGTCAAAGCCAGCGTTGGTAAATTGAGATAACGTAGTTGACCCTGAGTGAGCAGATCCGGCAGCAGGGGCAGAAAGAACTGATCCTCTGCTAACCTTACCACATCTGCGAACCAAACCTGTCTTGGCCACCTTGGAGCCACCAGAATTGCTGACGCGCCCTCCAGGGCCAGCTTGCGCACCACTCTGGCCACCAAGGGAAACGGAGGGAACAGATACAGAAACCCCAGATCCCTCCAGTTCAGAGACATGGCATCCACTGCCAGAGCCAGTGGATCCCGTGAGAGAGACACAAATGTCGGAAGTTTGTGATTGTGACGAGAGGCAAAGAGGTCCACCACCGGGGACCCCCACCTGAGACAAATCAAGCGAAACACTTTGGGGCTGAGAGACCATTCCCCCCGGCGAGCTGAGAACCTGCTCAGAGAGTCCGCCTCCGTGTTCTCCGCTCCCGGAATGTAAACTGCTGAAATGCAAGGGACGTGGGTCTCTGCCCAGGCCAGAATCAAAGACACTTCCTTGAGGGCACTCCTGCTGCGAGTCCCTCCCTGGTGATTGATGTAGGCGACCGCCGTCCGATTGTCCGACCGGACTTGAACCGGCAATCCTAGCAACTGATGAGTCAAGCGAAACAGAACCATCCTGATGGCCCTCAATTCCAGAACATTGATGGACTCGTGAGCCTCCTGAGGCCCCCACAGTCCCTGAAACTGACGATCCTTCCAGAAACCCCCCCCATCCTGATAGACTGGCATCCATGGTGACCGTCTCCCAACAAGGGGCCAGAAAGGATCTGCCCCTCGACAGATTGATTGGATCCAGCCACCACTGAAGGGAGCAACGAACTCAGGGGGTCATCAGGAAAGACTGATCCAACGACAGTGGCAACCCGTCCCAGGCCGCCAACAGATGGAGCTGGAGTGTCCTTGTGTGGAACTGAGCAAAGGGAACCGCTTCGAAGGAGGCTACCATCAATCCCACCAGCCTCATCCCCAGTCTGATGGCCGGACGAGGGATGGACAGGAGGAGTCGAACCAACTCCTGAATCAAGAGAACCTTGGACTGAGGAAGAAACACCCTGGCCTGGGAAGTATCCAGGGACATTCCCAGAAAAGACAGTAACCTGGATGGAGAAAGGGAGGACTTGGGATAGTTGATTACCCACCCGAATCTCTCCAGAGTGGACACCACAGTTCTGGTGTCCAATACCGCTTGGCTGAAGGAAGATGCCATAATGAGAAGGTCGTCCAGATAAGGGACTGTCACGCTCGGGGTAACTCCAGCCCTTTTGATAAGCCCACAACCCCCAATCTCCGCAGCCAGCTTCACCTGTAGGAGCTCCCGCTTGCTGGGATGCAGGATACGCCTACCCGGGATCGGTTGCCCCCAGGACTTAATGGCTCAAAGGATGTGAGCTTATATGTAGGAGGTCTGGAGAACCAATAGCTAGAGCGTTGGCAGAGGAAGTCCAGAGACAGGCCAGAGGTCGACAGCGGGAAGACAGAGATCGTAGCGGCACCAGGGATCAGGCAACTCGTAGTCGGGATACAGGCAGGGGTCGGCAACAGGGGTTCAGGATCGAGAGTGGTCGGTACAATCAAGGTCGGCAACAGGAGTTCAGATCGAGAGTGGTCGGTACAATCAAGGTCGGCAACAGGAGTTCAGATCGAGAGTGGTTGGTACAATCAAGTTTGGCAACAGGAGTTCAGATCGAGAGTGGTCGGTACAATCAAGGTCGGCAACAGGAGTTCAGACCGGCTACAAATTCACAAGCGAGGCTAGGTTCTAGGCGCTATCACAGGCACTGAGTGAATGACGGGGCAGGGCTTTATAGGAACCAAACATGATTGGAGAGAGTGTGATTGGTGCAAACTTAAACCATACAGAGACTGGGCCAGAACCAAGGGGCGTATAGCCCAGAATCTCCCTACCCAGGCTCATTGGCCCAACCCAGAACTTTAGGGCTCATTGGCCCTTCACAACTGAGAGCAGCGCCGGCGGAGAGAATAAACAGGACGTGCTCGCGCGCACGCGAGCACGTGTACGGCAGCCGGCCCCGCTGGCTGAAGACACACAGAGCGCAGGCGGGCCGGCCGAGACTGGAGCCGCGGCAGCCGGGCGGGTGGTTGTGCGGCCGGGACATCGCTGGACCAGGGGTCAGGTGAGCGAATCCTGACAGGGACAATGCGAATACCCTGGGCTCTGAGGAGAGCCATCACCCCGGCCAGCACCTTGGTGAAAACCCTTGGAGCCGAGGTAAGAACGAAAGGAAGAGCCACAAACTGAAAATGCCGATCCTCCACCACGAACCTGAGAAATCTCTGGTGCGCTGGAAAAATCGGTACATGCAGATAGGCGTCCTTGATGTCTACAGACGTCAGAAAGTCCCCCTGCCGAAGAGAATGGATAGCTGAACGCAGCGTTTCCATGCGAAATTTCCGCGGACGGACGAACTCTGGCTGCGGGGAAAACAATTCCTCTGCCAGCTCTAGCCCCACGAAAGGAAGGAGCAAAGGAACCCACCCCCCGAAAGGGACGACGCTGTTTTTTGCGTTGAGGTAACTTACCACCCTTAGCAACTGAATCCAACTTCTCACCAAAGATCCGTAATCCCACAAAGGGAAGAGCGGTCAGCGACTTTTTAGACACAAAATCAGCCGCCCACTGGCGCAACCAAACCGAACGCCGAATAGTCACCAATAGAGCCGACATTCTGCCACACATCATCAGTGTGTCATCCAAGGTGGCTAGTACAAATGACAAAAACAATTCACACCTATTAAGGCCAAGGAACTCGTCACTATCCGGATCTAACCCGGAAGAAGTCAACAGGTCCCTGACCACCGACCTGGTAGCCACCACCAGCAGGGCTGAAGCACAAACCGGCCACTGGCAAAACCATGACAAGCCATTTGGTCAATGCGTTTATCCTCACCATCTTTAAGCGTAGAGCAATCAGAAGAATTTAAAACAGTAGTGTTGGATAAACCCAGAATCGGTGCATCCACCTCGGGAGGGGACGCCCAACGATTAACCGTATCGTAGGGAAAGGGATATTTCTTGTCCCAACCCTGAGGGACACCTGGGAGCCGGGCAGGCCTCTCCCATTCCTTAGCAATAATCCCATCAAAATGCTTTTGGTTAGGAAATTCCAAGCGCGGCCTGGATTCTTCGAAAAATTCCCCCTTTTGCTGTGGAACCACCTCAGGAGGAGAAATAGCCAAAACCTCAAACATCTGAGCCAGAACATTAGGAGTATCCGAAGACCTCCCCAAGCCCCGCTCGGTATCAGCCCCCACAAACTGCTGATCGTCTGAATTATCTGATTCTTCATATACCTCCCCTTCCTCAAGTTGGGAGTAATCAGACCAGTCCAGATTATCAACATCATCCAAGTCGGCCGCCGGTGAAGACGGCGACAAGTGCTTTCTCTTAGCCGGAGCCTTTCTGGTGACCGTGCTGGAGAATAATTTTTCAAGATTGGCCAATCGGCACACATCTCCGATTGCAATTGCCCGCCCATGACCACGTCAGACTGGGCATGGATCAAACTGGGAGGGGGGGGGAGGAGAGACGCCTGGGGTCCAGACTGCAGCGCAATAGTCTGCTGTGCGCATGGTATACACAGATATACATCATCGCCAGTAAGGGATGCCCCACACCCCATACACTTCCGGGATTGCCCCGAGGGGAGCCCGAGCCCAGTATCCGGGGATGCCTCCATAAGGTGAACTTATAGTTGGTCGCAATGACTGAGGGAATTACGCATATAAGCAACCCGGGATGCCCCTTTAATGTCCCAAGTGGGAGGATTTGCAATGAGCCAATTAAGAACCCAGGGACCCTAGGACCGGGAGAAACCCCCTAACACCACTGTAGGTTATATCTGAAAGACATAATAAAAAAGGCTAATAAGAAAAGCAGAGTATAAAATATATATATATAAATGACATAAAAATATATAATTATAGGTGATGGGACAGAAGGGGGGGCCCACTGGGCCACTCACTGTGATCCAGAATACAGCTTCCTCTCTCCGTGAGGTAAAGATCAGCTCAGAGGAAAGAAGGGGGGCGTGGCCAGCGCGCAGAGCGCGAAGCTCCACCCCCCTCTGAGGAAACAGGCACAGAGAAAAGCACCTCAGCGGTGCCTGAGACATAGGGGCGGGCCGCAGCGCTGTAAAGCCAAGAGTGAAAGCATGAGGGGAGAAGCTCCCCTCCACCATGACAAAGCAAAAAGGCCGGCACGGCCGGTCTCATAAGAGAGAGAAGGAGTGGAGCGGGCCATGGCTTTGAGCCTGACGCCCGGCCCCGCTCCTCGCTCAGAATCCAAGCCGCATAAGCGCCAAATAGAGGGATGGGGGCCGCGGCTCGCGCCCAAACCCCTCCCCTTTTACCTCAGGGAGAAGCCAGCATAAAAATGGCGGCCACAGCGCCGTTTTGACAGAGAAATACAGCTGCTATGAAGTAATAAAAAAGTTAATAACTATTGGGGGAATCATTTAATAAATTAATACATTAAAACCTTATTAATTATTACAAAATTTGGACCTAACACCGAATAAGGGGCCCTTTGCTCCTACCCTCCGCTATCCCGCTAGAGAGAGGGGCATTACCCAAAGGGGGGGACCACCCAAAGTGTCAGGCCAAGAGCCGGGGCATCCCAAACCGGGGTCACCATCCTGGATGACCGCCTACCCTCTTATAT
This sequence comes from Gastrophryne carolinensis, assembly GCA_027917425.1. Lineage (NCBI taxonomy): Eukaryota > Metazoa > Chordata > Amphibia > Anura > Microhylidae > Gastrophryne > Gastrophryne carolinensis. The sequence continues at coordinate 593,585,575 of CM051235.1, forward strand.
AGTGTCTCACGGGAGAGCATTTGCTCTTAAGCACCAATGGTGCTTTTCTACCCTCACCCGGACCGTCAGCCTAGGCTGTGGAGGCATGAGGTAACAGAAAAAAAATATCCAGGCGGAAATAGATAACTTAAGGGCCGGGAGTCATCCCGGCTACCTGAAATCCCCCTGTTGCAAGGAGGAGACCACATCTTCTGACTTGCTCGCCGTCTGCAGACATGAAGACTGGGTAATGAGTGGGAGGTCCCAGGTATTTATGGACCGGGAGGGGCTCTCTTTTTTCCTGGCATCTCTGCATATCGCCCTCTACAGGTCAGTATTACCCACACGTTATGAATTTCTTGAAGCGGGGTGTGTGACATACTTAGAATAGAAAGGTAGCGGCCATTTTGGAGCTTCCTCTCCCAACTGACATAACTCAAATGCACCGCAACAGGAAGCCCAGCCTGCAAGCCTATGAGCGGCCGTTTTGTTTTTAAAATTTATCCCAGTAGGTGTTAGAAAAAGGTAAATGAATTTTTATGTGTAGCAATCTATATTGCCCTGGGGAGGGACGCATATGAGGACTGTTGGTCCACTTTAATGGCTGGGGCAGGAGCATGCGCACAGCCTGAGGATGCAGGGAATGCGGCAGCGTGTGCTCCCCAATTAAAACAATCAGAGCCTCTCGCCAAATGACATAGTCACAGCAAAGACTCTGATTGGACGAGAGCCCACACATGTGAAAATGGAATGGGGAAAGGTGAGTGAATACCAGTACCCCAGGGGGTTTCCCCTATTGGGATGCCCCAGGGGGAATTTTTTAGATTCTAGGGACAGCCGGGCTGGGTTTGTTCCACTTTAAAGGAACTTCCAGTCGGTGCTTACCTCTCCTGTTATAAAAATGTCTGGCTCTGTAATACTATAATAATAAAAGAGGGTGCTGAGATCAAGTCCGCTGGCGTGCATGTATCTAGGGGTTTTCTAGAGTGGTTGTCCACCATTCAAAATTAATTGGACTATGCCCCCCGACATCACATCACAGCCCACTTCATTCACAGCAATGGGGTATGCCCGGAACTATGTAGAGCAGGACATTGCTGGAGCACTTGTGACCCATGACACAACAATTCCACTTTGTACTTTGAATGAATGGGTTATTGAGAAACACATAAAGCCTTCTGGGTATTGGCAGGGCAGCATGGGATTCAGATGGAAACTCAAACAAATTATTAGTGGCAGTGATGAGCTATAGGCGGGCGGCTCAGGAATAATGTTTGTGGTTCCTGGGGTGCCCTGGGGGAGAGGACCAAAACCCAGGATAGTCAAAATCCTGGGTTTTGATCCACTTTAGGATAGGCTGATGTGGGAGGGCACAAGCCGCTGGGGATGCGGCCATTCTCGCTCCCCATTGCAGACTACAGCGAAAGCTTGTGCGCTTGCTATTGCATAGGGAAGAGGTAAGCTGTTACTGCTGGGGGGTTTCAAAAAGCAGGGCATCCCAAATCAATAGATAGTAAAAATCCCAGGTTTAGTTCCGCTTCAAGCGCACATTGGAGCTGGCATTGCTGAAATGGGGGGAGCAGCAGACTGCAAGACTCCATAGGATCAAGTCTGTGGACTAACAGGTAAGTGCCTTTTTTGTAGCCTGCTCTGGGGATCTCAATGCAGTATGCTTCAGCCAATCAATTAGAGTGACTGCTCCCAAATGACTGGCAGCAGAAGCAAGGAAGAGGACCAAAACCCACCCTGAAGTCTATGAGACTCCAGGGCAGGCATACTCGCTCCCCCCGGGCACCCTGATTGGGGATGCCCTACTGTGTGAAACCCCAGGTCGCCCGAGAACTGACCTTCTTTCCCTGTCCAATGGCGCACGCTCAAGCAGTGTCCACATCCCCGCTATCCCTTTAGCAGGACAAATTCCCCGCACTAGGCATTTGTGAATGGGTGACACGGGCACGCTCACTGTTAGAGGGTAGCGGGGGATGCAGCCGCCAGCGTGCTCAGATCTGCACACATTAGACGAGCTCCTGGACGAAGAGGCTCTAGCGGATCTGAGCACACTGATTGGGCGCGCAGCCGCACATGTGTCGTAGGACCGGGAAGAGGTGAGTTTGTTCGGGTGGCACAGCGGGGTGTCCGGGGGCAAGGACCAAAACCCAGGATAGTCAAAATCCTGGGTTTAGGTCCACTTTAATGCTGATGCTGGTGGACAGCAGCCGGCAAGGGCACCAGACTTGCTGCTTCAGTTTTAGATATAGCAAAACTTCCCCTTTACAGCCATCCCTCCCTTATTTCTCTTTCAGTCCCTACTTTTCTCTCCTTTCACATTCTCCCCATCATTCTCCCCATCATTCTCTCCAACATTTCCTCTGCCTCCATTTTTGCCCATTGCTTCCACCTGTTTTGTATATTCTATCTGTCTTCCTCTCATATTCCAAGTATGCAACACGCCCTGCTCCAATCATAATCATTACGTCTAGGATATAGTCCACTAGAGGGCGCTTTACTGCAGAGATGGCAAAAAAGAGGCCCCTCCTGGTCCATATATACCCGGGACCTCCCACTAATTCCCCAGTTTAGTCTCTGCAGTCGGCGGCGAAGGTCAAGATGATGGCTCCCTCTCTCCTTGCAGGTAAGCCGGGCTGCACAGCCCCGGCCCTTTGTCCTATTCCCACCCGTTCCACTATTACCTGCCTCCCAGCTTTGGCTGCATGGTCCGGGTGATGGTAGGCAGCACCTATTAGAGGTGTTTTTTTATTGGAGCATAGCTCCACCGCAAATCCCCCACCAAAGGGTAGGCGGCACAGGTTGGTGAGCCTGACATAGGATGCCCCGTCCGCTCAGCCCTCATTACATGTGGCCAAATGTAGATATGGGCTTATTCCCCCTTCTCCCTTGTCCGGTTAGTCGGGGGGGGGGGGTGGCGGTCAGTGTTAATGCTCTGTATACTTAGTGTGCTGTTTTTACTTGTGTGTGTGTGCGTGACTGTGCTGGCACATAGCTCAGCGATCCTCTGCCTTCCCTCCTCCGTTTCTGTCATTCACTTGAACAGCCCGCGCGCGCGCTCTGCGGCGGCGGCGGGCCGGTGACGTCAGCGGCCGGCTCGGCCGCTATTGGCTTAATATCGTGGTTTGCGCTGTGTCCCCGCGTCTGGGAGGGGGCGGGATCTAGCGATCGGCGCGCTCCGCAGGCGGCCCGCCCCCTCCTGCCTCTCTTCCCTTCTCAGCGCCATCTTGTCCGGGCCAGTTAACCCTCTGGTGTGCGTGAATCCCCCTTGCGGGCTGTGTATATATTTATATATTATTGATTGTCATCATATGTATGTATTCTTATGATTGCATTGCCATACTGACGGGGGTTTCCTCTTTTGTGTCTTTCAGGGGGACAACCTAAATTAGAGGTTTTCTCACGGTCCTGTGTCCTTTCCCCCATATTGTAGGGGCTTGATTATTAAAAGTGTATATTAAATCCTACCACCAGCGGACATTTAAGGGGCATCCCGGGTAGCTGCACAGCGTAATTCCCATTGGCCATTGCGACTAATAATTGGCCATATGTAGGCTTCCCAGGATATTGTGCTCGGGGTCCCCTTGGCGCAACCCTGGCTATGTGTGGTGTGCGGGGCATTCCTTGCAGGCGATTATGTGCGGGTTTGTGTACCCTGTGCCCACCCCCGCACCTGGTCATGACCCCTAGTGACACTAACGCTAGTGGGGAGTCGCAATCTGATGTTTCCGCCAGATTGGCCAACATTGAGAGGTTGATTGCTAGCTCTGCAGACCGTAAGGCTCCAGCTAAAAGACGGCATGTGGCGCCCGCTGCGCCGGCCTTTACCTTTGAACAAGATGATTTCCTTGATTTGTCTGACTATACCCCTCTCGAGGAAGGGGAATTATTCTCAGATTCAGATCTCTCTGATGATCAGCATTGCCTTGGCGCTGATGCCGGCTCAGAGTATTGGGATGCTGACGACACCCATAGACTTCTGACTCAAATTTTTGAGGTACTTGCCATTTCCCCTCCTGCAGCGGCACCTAAGCAGCAGGGGGAATTGTTTGGTACCGCAAAACCACGTTTGGAATTCCCAGAACAGACGCATTTTAATAATCTCGTTCTCAAGGAATGGGAGCGGCCTATCCGGCTTCCCGGTATCCCTAAGGGGTGGGATAGGAGGTATCCCTTTCCCTCGGATGTGGTCAAATGTTGGTCAACTCCTCCCGAGGTGGACGCCCCTGTCTTGGGGTTGTCTAATACGTCTGTTGTGCATTCCCCGGATTCCACTACTTTGAAGGATAGTGAGGACCGGCGTATTGATCAACTAGCTTCCCACGCTTTTGCCTGTGTAGGTTTGGCCTTGCGCCCGGTGTGTGCTTCCGCTATTACGGCCGCGGCTATTAGGACCTTGTTCAGGGGCCTTCTGGACGGCTCCCATGAGGACCCTTCTAGTGCTGAATTTAGAGCCTTATCACAATGTGAGATGTTCATCACCTATGTTCTCTCTGCCTTAGATTACACCATTCGGATGTGTAGCAGGAACTCTGCCTTGGTAGTCTCTATCCGCCGCTCGGTCTGGTTGTGCCAGTGGGCAGCTGACAATGCTGCCAAGAAGGCTCTCACGGGGCTTCCCTTTAAAGGATTGCGGCTGTTTGGTGATCGTCTGGATCTTTTTGCTAAGGGAGGTAAGTTACCACAACGCAAGAAGCAGCCGCGACCCTTTTTTGGGTTCGCGCTCCTTCACTCCCTCTTTTCGTGGGCCTAGGTCAGGCAGGGGGCATCCTTTGCGGGACAAAGGGGAGATTTATGGGGCAAGGGCAGAGGCCATGCCCGACCCGCATCCTCCTGGGGTGCCAAACCCAAATCCACTGCTAAGCCCGCTCAGCAATGAGGGGGCGCCCTCACCCTTATGGGTGGGGGGACGGCTGCGGCTCTTCGCTCAGGTCTGGGTTCAACAGGTCTCAGACAAATGGATTCTGGAGGTCGTCTCCTCCGGATACAAGCTGGAGTTCGCGGACTGGCCTCCTCCCAGATTCCTCAGGTCGCGGGTTCCTACGGACCCTCGGGCAGCTCAGGGCCTGTTGTTGGCGGTTCAAAACCTTCTGGCCATGGGGGTCGTTTGTCGGGTCCCCCCAGGAGAGAGAGGTCAGTGTTACTATTCCAATCTCTTTACGGTGCCCTAAAAGGATGGTTCCATCAGACCCATTCTGGACCTAAAGCTTCTCAACAAATTCATCAGAACCAAACGTTTTTGCATGGAGACGCTGCGCTCCGCTATCAGCTCCCTGCGCCCGGGGGACTTTATGACTTCAATAGACATCAAGGATGCTTACCTTCATGTGCCGGTCTTCCCAGGGCACCAGCGGTTCCCCAGGTTTGTGGTAGGGGAACAACACTACCAATTTGTGGCACTCCCCTTCAGGCTCACCTCTGCCCCCAGGGTGTTCACCAAGGTGTTGGCAGGCGTGATGGCCCTTCTCAGAGCTTGGGGTATTCGCATTCTTCCTTATCTGGACGACCTTCTCATTACGTCCCCTTCACTCCAGCAAGCGGAGCTGGACACCCGGACGGTGGTGGCGACACTGGAAAGTTTCGGGTGGGTGATCAATTACCCTCACTCTCCCCATCACGGGTGACCACCTTCCTGGGTATGACTCTGGATACCATTCAGGCCAGGATTTTCCTCCCTCAGCAGAAGGTTGACTCTCTTCAAGCACTGATTCATGTCTTGCTGTCCAACCCTCATCCATCCGGCAAGGGATGCAACTGGTGGGACAGATGGTGGCCTGCTTCGAGGCAGTTCCCTATGCTCAATTTCACATGAGGCCTCTTCAGCTCCATCTTCTTTCAGCCTGGGACAAGTGTCCCCTGTCTCTGGATCAGACTTTTGCTCTGTCCCCTCTGGTCCGGCGGTCCCTCCTTTGGTGGCTGGACTCGAAGAATCTTCTGGAGGGCAGACCGTTCCTGACACCGTGCTGGGAGACGGTCACTACGGATGCCAGTCTGTCAGGTTGGGGGGGGCTACTGGAGAGCCCACCAATTCCAGGGGCTGTGGGGCCCTCAGGAGGCACACGCCCCCATCAATGTTCTGGAGCTGAGGGCAGTTCGGTTGGTGCTGGGCAGCTGACGCATCACCTCCGGGGCCTACCGGTTCAGGTTCGCTCCGATAACAGGACTGCGGTCGCTTACATCAATCATAAGGGAGGGACTCGTAGCAAGAGTGCCCTCTGGGAGGTGTCGTTGATTCTCTCTTGGGCTGAGAACAACGTCCCGTGCATCTCTGGGGTTTACATTCCGGGAGCGGAGAACCTGGAAGCGTTACCTGAGCAGGGGGGCCTCTCGCCGGGGAGAATGGTCCCTCAAAAGCAGGGTCTTCCTATCCCTCTGTCACAGGTGGGGGAGGCCGGATGTGGATCTGTTTGCCTCTCGTCACAATCACAAGCTTCCAGCTTTTGTCTCACTGTCCCAGGATCCTCTGGCTCTGGCCGTGGATGCAATGTCACTGTCTTGGCAGGGGTTCGGTCTCCTGTACCTTTTTCCTCCTTTTCCCCTTCTGGGCAGGGTCCTACGCAAGCTTATTCAAGAAGGAGTGCCGGCTGTTCTGGTGGCTCCCAGGTGGCCAAGACAGGTGTGGTTCGCAGACGTCGTGCAGATGGCGGTCGATCAGTACCCTCTACCCCTGGTTCCGGATCTTCTCACTCAAGGACGGCTCTGTTACCCCAATTTACAAATGATGGCTTTGACGGCGTGGCTGCTGAAACCTCCATCCTAAAGGAAGAGGGTCTGTCTGATGCGGTTGTTCAGATTCTGGTCAGAGCTAGGAAGAAAACCTCTTGTAACATTTACTACAGGACCTGGCGGACCTACATTGACTGGTGTGAGGCTAGGGCTTTTCCCTGTCGGGTGTTCTCCATCCCTCGGATACTGGAGTTCCTTCAACATGGTCTGGATATGGGTTTTCAGCTCTGCACTCAGCACTCAGCACTCTGAAGGGGCATGTTTCCGCCTTAGCGGTCTTCTTTCAGAGGTCTTTCGCTCTTCATCCTTTGGACAAGACTTTCTTCCAGGGGGTCACTCATGTGCGCCCTCCCCGCAAACCTTTGTTACCGGTTTGGGATTTGAATTTGGTTTTGTCTGCCCTTCAGGGTCCTCCATTTGAGCTTGTGCATGAGGCTGCACTGTCTATTCTCACTTGGAAAGTTGCCTTTTTGGTGGCTATTACCTCTGTCCAGCGAGTTTCTGAGTTGGCGGCTCTGTCTATTCAGGCCCCCTACTTTGAGAGACACCAGGACAAGGTGGTTTTCCGCTTTAAACCTTCTTGCCTAAGGTTGTCTCTGCCTTTCACCTCAATCAGGACATTGTGCTTCCTTCCTTATGCCCTAATCCTGGTAATGACAAGGAGAGGGCCTTGCATTCTCTGGACGTTGTCAGAAACTTGAAATACTACCTGGTGGCTACAGCGCCTTTCAGGACGACGGACGCCTTGTTTGTGGTACCCTCTGGTCCAAAGAAGGGTTTGGCTCAGGTCAAGTCTACCATCTATATATATGGTGAAGTTTTCTTTGTTAAATATTGTTTATCTTGTGTAGGGATCTTCCCGGGGGATGGTGTGTTTGGACACAGTTCACGGCAGACTTAGATTTTATAAAAGCAGGTCTTGGCGTTTATTCATGGCATAAACAGTCCAGCAAACAAAAATATACAGCAACAACGTGCTTCTTTTTGTACAATCAAAATAAAAAGACCTAGCCCGGCTGGGCGCTTACTAACAGGTTCTTCTCACCTATCTGACACTTTCAAAACACAGCTTTCGCCTGGATATCGCAGGGTGAGTTTTTAGCTCCAGCAGTGGCTGCGTTCGCAGCTTCCTCCAAACACCCACAGGCTGTTCATTCCTGGCTGAGAGCAATCACCTGCAGGCTCTGCAGAGCTTTTACCTTCCCAGGCTAATTAGGATCAGAGCTCACCTGATCCAAAACCCAAACTGGATCGGGGGGGTGTGGAATGACAGGTCCCTCTACCAAACCTACCTGCCATTCCATATAAATCCAGGCCCGGCAAGATTAAACAACAACTCAGCAGCATATCACTGCTGAGAAACAAATCAATCCTGGACTTACCATCTCACACTGCGTAGTAACCTAGGTGAAATGTACACCCCCTCGACCACTTCTCCAGTGACATGTCTACATATCCCCCCCCTCTTTTTCAGACCGGAGGGCTGAGAATTTTGTCCCCACAGACAATGTACCCTCGACAATGCGTCAGCATTTGCCTGTAATTTCCCTGGCCTGTGTTCCACAGTGAAATTAAAGTTTTGTAGGGACAGAAACCATCTAGTCACTCTTGCGTTTCTCTCCTTGTTTAACTTCATCCATGTTAGGGGGGCATGGCCTGTCACTAACTTGAATTTCCTGCCTAGCAAGTAATATTTTAGGGATTCGAGGGCCCACTTCACTGCCAAACATTCTCGCTCCACAATGGCATAATTTTTCTCGGCCGGGGTTAGCTTCCTACTCAAGTACATCACCGGATGCTCCTCACCATTTACTACTTGTGAGAGTACTGCACCTAAGCCTGTGTTAGAAGCATCTGTCTGGACCAGAAATTCTCGCCTGAAATCGGGGGTAACTAACACAGGTTGTTGGCACAAGGCAGACTTAAGGCTTTGAAAAGCCTTCTCGGCCTCTGGAGTCCACGTGATCATTGCTCTCTTTCCGCCCTTTGTCAAGTCAGTTAGTGGAGCAGCAACTGAGGCAAAGTTCGGCACAAATCTACGGTAATAGCCCGTAATACCAAGGAAAGCTCTGACCTGTTTCTTTGTCAGGGGTTTAGGCCAATTCTGTATTGCCTCACTTTTATTTAGCTGTGGCCTAATCAACCCTCTTCCAATAATGTAGCCCAGATACTTGGCCTCTTCTAGGGCTATTGCACACTTCTCGGCATTTATGGTCAACCCTGCATCACTTATGGTATCCAATACGGCCTGTACCTTACAGAGGTGACTTTCCCAATCAGGGCTAAAAATAACCACATCATCGAGGTAGGCAGCTGAGTAATCACAATGTGGTCGCAAAATCAAGTCCATCAACCTCTGGAAAGTCGCAGGTGCTCCATGTAACCTGAACGGCATCACTACATACTGGAATAGCCCATCAGGGGTGGAGAATGCAGTTTTCTCTTTAGCCTCATCAGTAAGTGGAATCTGCCAGTAGCCCTTTGTGAGATCGAGGGTGGTTATGTACCTGGCATTACCCAACTTCTCAATCAACTCATCTACCCTGGGCATAGGATAAGCATCGAATTTTGAGATCTCATTCAACTTTCTGAAATCGTTACAGAACCTCCAAGTTCCATTAGACTTTGGGATTAATACAATCGGGCTGGACCATTCACTCTGTGACACCTCAATTACCCCCAGATCAAGCATACGTTTTACCTCGGCAGATACGGCTTCCCTACGTGCTTCCGGTATCCTATAGGGCTTGAGGTTTACTCTGCTTCTAGGCTCAGTTTCAATGTGATGATAGATGAGGTGTGTACGCCCTGGAAGGTCAGAAAACTTGTCTTTGTTTTTCTGTAAAAATTCCTGAGCCTCCTGTTTCTGTGACACTGATAGGGTATCACCAACCTTGACTGGAGGGATTGGTTGTGACAAATTATTTACAGTATTTGTCGCCCCCAAGGATTCCCTGTCTTTCCAGGGCTTAATCAAGTTTATGTGGTAAACTTGGAAAGGCTTCCTTCTACCTGGTTGGTGCACCTTGTAGTTCACCTCACTGACCTTTTCAACAATTTCATAGGGACCTTGCCACTTCGCCAGGAATTTACTCTCAACAGTGGGAACTAGTATAAGGACCCTATCGCCTGGGTTAAATGTCCTGATTCTTGCAGACCGGTTGTAGATTCTACTTTGGGCCTCTTGCGCCCTCTGGAGGTGTTCCCTTACTAGGGGCATTACAGTGGCTATACGGTCCTGCATTTGTGCTACATGCTCAATAACACTCTTGTATGGGGTGGACTCACTCTCCCATGTCTCTTTTGCAATGTCCAGTAGACCCCTAGGGTGACGACCATAGACCAACTCGAATGGTGAGAACCCTGTGGACGCTTGGGGCACTTCCCTAATAGCAAACATGAGGTAGGTTAACAAATGATCCCAGTCACGACCATCTTTTTCCACCACTTTCTTCAACATATGTTTCAAGGTTTTATTAAATCTCTCCACCAATCCGTCCGTCTGGGGGTGGTATACAGAGGTACGGATGGGTGAGATTTTAAATAGTTTGCATAACTCCTTCATCACTTTTGACATAAAGGGTGTACCTTGGTCAGTCAGGATTTCTTTGGGGATTCCAGTCCTAGAGAACATATAAAACAACTCACGTGCAATTGTTTTAGATGCGGTGTTTCTTAAGGGCACAGCCTCAGGATAGCGGGTCGCATAATCCATGACCACCAAAACCAAAGGACTGCGAAAATGTGACACTGGGGCACTAAGCTGACATGTGGGGCACGACTCACAGTACTTTTTAATATCATCATATATCGCCGGCCAATAAAACCTCTGGAGAACCCTCTCCTGCGTTTTGTCAGTCCCCAAGTGTCCCCCAAGAACATGGTTATGTGCCATGTCAAGCACCTGACGCCGGTACGGCTTAGGCACCAGAAGCTGTTCCACAATCTCATCCTTAATCTTAGTGACTCTATAGAAAAGATCATTAGTCACAGAAAAATGTGGAAATCTTTTCTCAGCATCTGGTTCCTGAGGTACCCCATTCATGACAGCAATTATCCCTAGACACCTCTAAGTCTGGTATATTTTGCTCAGTGGGAGGAGCCTCCTCCTCTCCAGCCAGGACCTGCAAAGGAAAACAATCATTTTCATCCTGCACACTTTTATCATTTACAGTGGGTAATGCAACAACCTTAGGAGTATCCTCACTCCTTTCGGGGGATTTTCTTTTTCCCCAGAGAGCCCAGAATAATGGAAAATCGCGCCCCAATATTACATTATGCATGAGATTTTTAACCACACCCACTTCATATTGTACGGTGCCTTGTTCAGTCCCGACTTTAGCCAGCACTATAGGGTACACTTTTGTATCCCCATGTATACACACAACACTCATATGCTTTTTACACTCAAAGTCCCCAGCCACCAGGCTGGCATGCACCAAGGTTACGAGGCTTCCTGAGTCCAGCAACGCCTTAACAGGAAAGTCATTAATTGTAATGTTGCAGATTTGCGGTTCAGTCTCTAGTCCAGGAACTGCAACACAAGATGGTTCCGCAAATAGCGACTGACGCCGACTAGCCTCACATTCCATGGGCTCAGTGGTAAGAGGGCAATGGGCAGACACGTGTCCCGTCTCATGGCATCTCCAGCACTGGATAGAGCCTGGTCTCCTTGGCAAGGAGTCCTTTTTAGGGCACTTAGCCACCCGGGACCATCCCCAGTCTTTTGCCCCTGAGACACCACTTGAGCCCTTTTTCCTCCCTCAGCACCCCTCCACACTCCCCCAATAGATGGAAGTCTCTTACCAGCTGATGGCACAGATCTGGCAGTCCGGGGAGGTGAAGATGCTGCAGAAACATCACGGAGGTAGTCCTCAGTCGCCTGGAACCTCTCCACAAGGTTGACAAGTTCGTTTGCATTCTTAGGGTCACCTTGTCCCACCCAGCGTTGCAGGTCAGCAGGAAGTGCTCGGAGGTAGCGATCCATCACAACCCTCTCTAGGATCTGTGCAGGAGTAGAAGTGTCTGGCTCCAACCACTTTCTCGCCAAATGGATCAGGTCATACATCTGGGACCTCGCTGATTTGTCCAAACTGTAGCTCCAGTTGCGTACCCTCCTGGCACGGACCGCAGTAGTAACGCCTAGCCGGGCAAGTATCTCCGCTTTTAGCCGAGTATAGTCCTTAACCTCTTGCTCACTGAGGTCATAGTAGGCCTTTTGAGGTTCTCCTGTTAAATAGGGCGCAATTACCTCTGCCCACTCAGCGACTGGTAACTTCTCTCGCTCAGCCGCACGCTCAAACACAGTTAGGAAGGCCTCAACATCGTCCTCAGCAGTCATCTTTTGCAGCGCTCGCTGTACAGCTCTTCTCACATCAAAAGTCTCTGGAGCTCGCACCACTGTTTGGGGGTTAGCAACCACAGGCGCCTCTTGTTTTGCTATCAGGTGTTCAATAAGTTGTTGTTGGGCAGCCATGGTCTGTTCATGTCGTCTATTGGCCTCTATCTGAGCCTGTTGTTGCAAACTAACTTGCATAAACTGCTTCAGCATCTCCTCCATGTTACCCGACTGTTCTTGGAGTGTAGTTGCAGCTTTCACCCAGGACATAAGCAGCTGTAGCCAAGTCTGTCCACACCGTTGCCCCTAGCAACCGTTTTGCCCGCTCCACAGCACCAATTGTAGGGATCTTCCCGGGGGATGGTGTGTTTGGACACAGTTCACGGCAGACTTAGATTTTATAAAAGCAGGTCTTGGCGTTTATTCATGGCATAAACAGTCCAGCAAACAAAAATATACAGCAACAACGTGCTTCTTTTTGTACAATCAAAATAAAAAGACCTAGCCCGGCTGGGCGCTTACTAACAGGTTCTTCTCACCTATCTGACACTTTCAAAACACAGCTTTCGCCTGGATATCGCAGGGTAAGTTTTTAGCTCCAGCAGTGGCTGCGTTCGCAGCTTCCTCCAAACACCCACAGGCTGTTCATTCCTGGCTGAGAGCAATCACCTGCAGGCTCTGCAGAGCTTTTACCTTCCCAGGCTAATTAGGATCAGAGCTCACCTGATCCAAAACCCAAACTGGATCGGGGGGGGTGTGGAATGACAGGTCCCTCTACCAAACCTACCTGCCATTCCATATAAATCCAGGCCCGGCAAGATTAAACAAAAACTCAGCAGCATATCACTGCTGAGAAACAAATCAATCCTGGACTTACCATCTCACACTGCGTAGTAACCTAGGTGAAATGTACACCCCCTCGACCACTTCTCCAGTGACATGTCTACACTTGTTATTGGCTTCTCCTGGTTCCCTTACTGCTTAATTATACTGGGGAATGAGTGGGAGGTCCCGGGTCTATATGGACCGGGAGGGGCCTCTTTTTTGCCATTTCTGCAGTAAAGCGCCCTCTAGTGGACTATATCCCAGATGTAATGATTATGATTGGAGCAGGGCGTGCTGCATACTTATAATATCCATTCTACAAGGTGAGTATTCACAGAATGGTATTTTTCACTGTCCCTTCAACCTCTTTTTCTGTATACTCTCATCTTTCTCTTATTTTCACATTCTATCTTTTTCTCTTTTGCATATTCCCTACTTTGTATCTACTTTTCACATCCCCTCCATCTTTTTTTCACTCTTTCTCCCACATTTCTTCTGCCTTCATACTGTGTTTTCACATTCCCTCCTCCTTTTTCGCACTCCCTTCCTCACTCTCTACCCCACATTACCTCTGCCTTTCAATATTCACATTCTCTTCACCTTTCTCTTTTGCATGTTCCATCATTCTTTTTCTCTTTTCCGACACATTTTTCTGCATTCTCTTCATCCTTCTCTTTTTTCACATTCCATCAGTCTTTTTTTCTTTTCACTCTCCCTTTTTCATTCTAACATTTTCAGGCTCCCTCCATCCCTCTCTATCTTACATTTTCTCAGCCTTCCTATTTTCACATTCTCTTCACCTCTCTCTTTTGGATATTCCATTAGTCTTTCCCTCTTTCCACATTCCTTCCGACTAGTTTTTCTGAATTCTCTCCATCCTTCTCTTTTTTCACTTTCTATCTGTCTTTTTCTCTTTTCCACATTACCCTTCACTTTTCTCTTTCTCTAGATTGATTTCAACCATTTTTTTCTGCATTCTCTGTTGTCCACATTAATTTCCTCTCTTCTTCACATTCTCCCCAACTTTCTCTTTTTCCACATCTGGCCACATTTTTTCTCATTCTTTCCATCCTTCACTTTTTTAACATTCTATATGTCTTTTAGTATTTTCCACATTCCCTGCATTGTTCTGTCTCTTCCCTATTTCCTTTTTTCTGCATCCCCTCCAATGTTCTGTCTCTTCCCCATTTCCCTTTCTGCATTCCCTCCAATGTTCTGTCTATTCTCCATTTCCCTTTCTGCATTCCCTCCAATGTTCTGTCTCTTCCCCATTTCCTTTTCTGCATTCCCTCCAATGTTCTGTCTCTTCCCCATTTCCCTTTCTGCATTCCCTCCAATGTTCTGTCTCTTCCCCATTTCCCTTTCTGCATTCCCTCCAATATTCTGTCTCTTCCCCATTTCCTTTTCTCCATTCCCTCCAATGTTCTGTCTCTTCCCCATTTCCCTTTCTGCATCCCCTCCAATGTTCTGTCTCTTCCCCATTTCCCTTTCTGCATTCCCTCCAATGTTCTGTCTCTTCCCCATTTCCTTTTCTGCATTCCCTCCAATGTTCTGTCTCTTCCCCATTTCCTTTTCTGCATTCCCTCCAATGTTCTCTCTTTCCCATTTCCTTTTCTGCATTCCCTCCAATGTTCTGTCTCTTCCCCATTTCCCTTTCTGCATTCCCTCCAATGTTCTGTCTCTTCCCCATTTCCCTTTCTGCATTCCCTCCAATGTTCTGTCTCTTCCCCATTTCCCTTTCTGCATTCCCTCCAATATTCTGTCTCTTCCCCATTTCCTTTTCTGCATTCCCTCCAATGTTCTGTCTCTTCCCCATTTCCCTTTCTGCATTCCCTCCAATGTTCTGTCTCTTCCCCATTTCCATTTCTGCATTCCCTCCAATGTTCTGTCTCTTCCCCGTTTCCATTTCTGCTTTCCCTCTAATGTTCTGTCTCTTCCCCATTTCCTTTTCTGCATTCCCTCCAATGTTCTGTCTCTTCCCCATTTCCCTTTCTCCATTCCCTCTAATATTCCGTCTCTTTCCCTTTTCTACATTCCCTCCAATGTTCTGTCTCTTCCCCATGTCCCTTTCCATTTCTGCATTCCCTCCAATGTTCTGTCTCTTCCCCATTTCCTTTTCTGCATTCCCTCCAATGTTCTGTCTCTTCCCCATTTCCTTTTCTGCATTCCCTCTAATGTTATGTCTCTTCCCCATTTCCTTTTCTGCATTCCCTCCAATGTTCTGTCTCTTCCCCATTTCCCTTTCTGCATTCCCTCCAATGTTCTGTCTCTTCCCCATTTCCCTTTCTGCATTCCCTCAAATGTTCTGTCTCTTCCCCATTTCCCTTTCTGCATTCCCTCCAATGTTCTGTCTCTTCCCCATTTCCTTTTCTGCATTCCCTCCAATGTTCTGTCTCTTCCCCATTTCCCTTTCTGCATTCCCTCCAATGTTCTGTCTCTTCCCCATTTCCTTTTCTGCATCCCCTCCAATGTTCTGTCTCTTCCCCATTTCCCTTTCTGCATTCCCTCCAATGTTCTGTCTCTTCCCCATTTCCTTTTCTGCATTCCCTCCAATGTTCTGTCTCTTCCCCATTTCCTTTTCTGCATTCCCTCTAATGTTCTGTCTCTTCCCCATTTCCCTTTCTGCATCTACTCCAATGTTCTGTCTCTTCCCCATTTCCTTTTCTGCATTCCCTCTAATGTTCTGTCTCTTCCCCATTTCCCTTTCTGCATTCCCTCCAATGTTCTGTCTCTTCCCCATTTCCTTTTCTGCATTCCCTCTAATGTTCTGTCTCTTCCCCATTTCCCTTTCTGCATTCCCTCCAATGTTCTGTCTCTTCCCCATTTCCCTTTCTGCATTCCCTCCAATGTTCTGTCTCTTCCCCATTTCCCTTTCTGCATCCCCTCCAATGTTCTGTCTCTTCTCCATTTCCCTTTCTGCATTCCCTCCAATGATCTGTCTCTTCCCCATTTCCCTTTCTGCATCCCCTCCAATGTTCTGTCTCTTCCCTATTTCCCTTTCTGCATTCCCTCTAATGTTCCGTCTCTTCCCCTTTTCCTTTTCTACATTCCCTCCAATGTTCTGTCTCTTCCCCATGTCCCTTTCTGCATCCACTCCAATGTTCTGTCTCTTCCCCATTTCCTTTTCTGCATTCCCTCCAATGTTCTCTCTTTCCCATTTCCTTTTCTGCATTCCCTCCAATGTTCTGTCTCTTCCCCATTTCCTTTTCTGCATTCCCTCCAATGTCCTGTCTCTTCCCCATTTCCTTTTCTGCATCCACTCCAATGTTCTGTCTCTTCCCCATTTCCTTTTCTGCATTCCCTCTAATGTTATGTCTCTTCCCCATTTCCCTTTCTGCATTCCCTCCAATGTTCTGTCTCTTCCCCATTTCCCTTTCTGCATTCCCTCCAATGATCTGTCTCTTCCCCATTTCTCTTTCTGCTTTCCCTTCAATGTCCTGTCTCTTCCCCATTTCCTTTTCTGCATCCACTCCAATGTTCTGTCTCTTCCCCATTTCCCTTTCTGCATTCCCTCTAATGTTCCGTCTCTTCCACTTTTCCTTTTCTACATTCCCTCCGACGTTCTGTCTCTTCCCCATGTCCCTTTCCTTTTCTGCATTCCCTCCAATGTTCTGTCTCTTCCCCATTTCCTTTTCTGCATTCCCTCCAATGTCCTGTCTCTTACCCATTTCCTTTTCTGCATTCCCTCCAATGTCCTGTCTCTTACCCATTTCCTTTTCCTTTTCTGCATTCCCTCCATCTTTTTTTCTCTTTCTCTCTTTTCCACATTTCAACTGTCTACTTTTTTTGTTTTTCACATTTCCTCCTTCGTTTTCTCTTTTCGAAATTTCCTCATTTACCCCCCACACTCCCTCCTCCTGCTTTAATTCACATCCCCCCATCTTTCTCTCTTTTTCATTTTCCCTCCATCTATCTCTCTTTTACAAGTTAAAATGCGTGAAAGTACTGCACCGCCTAAATCAAAAAAATGGGTGCTGGCCTAAAGGGGACCCTGACACACTGTGTCAGTACAACAATATATATACACAAGGAGCTGCCAGTTACAGCTCCAAAAGGACCCCAAAGAAGGCCGCACCAACCATGGAATAAAATGTAAATTATTGTATTTTTAATGTTCACAAAGTACCAATCTACAAAGGTATACAATGAATACATAAAATGACAAGACTGATTAAAAACATACAAGACAATGCCACGGGGTGCTGACCCTACTGACTCTCTAAATCAATATTGCACTATGCCCTGAATATCATATATCAACAACAATAATAAATACTCGAAGATGGTGTATAATATATAATACTTAATACTAAAAGTGTTTAACCAAAGAGAAAAAATTGCAAAACCTAAATCCTGTGCAATACAGTGTAAAATTATAACATTGTACACATTGTGCTAATTTAAACACTTTTAGTATTAAGTATTATATATTATACACCATCTTCGAGTATTTATTATTGTTGTTGATATATGATATTCAGGGCATAGTGCAATATTGATTTTAGAGAGTCAGTAGGGTCAGCACCCAGTGGCATTGTCTTGTATGTTTTTAATCAGTCTTGTCATTTTATGTATTCATTGTATACCTTTGTAGATTGGTACTTTGTGAACATTAAAAATACAATAATTTACATTTTATTCCATGGTTGTGCGCCCTTCTTTGGGGTCCTTTTGGAGCTGTAACTGGCAGCTCCTTGTGTATATATCTCTTTTACAAGTTCCCATCTTCTTTTTCTCTTTTCAACACTCCCTCGATCTCCCTCTTTTTCCGACATTTCCTTTTTCTCCCTCAAATTTCCGCATATTAGGGTTGATTCAGAGCCCCTTTCTCAACACTTTTTTTGGAGGTATTACTAGCAAACAAAAAAATCACTCAAAAAAAGAAAACATTTCACATAAAAATTCTTGCAGAAAAAAGGCTTTGCTGAATCAGATGAGGTGGAAAATGGACGAGAACAGAAATTTTCACGCAAACAAATGATGAGAAAGGGGCTCTGAATCAACCCTATTTTCTCTCCTCTCTCTCCCCTTATCGCAATCTCTTGGCTTTCCCTCTATCCTCCTTCTGCTACGTTCTCTCTATCCGTCTCTATGATGTGTGTGTGGTTGGGGGGCGGCGTCCTGAATTCATGCACAGGGATGCTGTTATCCTCAGGCCGGCCCTGTGCGCAGGTGATGGCGAGCATCCTCGCTTGCTGCCAGAGCATCTCCCTCCTTCCCGTACGGCTGTCATATTCCCAGGAGCTTTGTGGAGAAGGTGACATAATCTTCTATAAGAGGCGAGACAGGTTGGTGGAGGATTTCAGCGGCCAATCAGATGGGATTGCTCAGCGACCAATTAGGGGACAGCTTATATCTCCATCCCTGCAAGTTGGATGAGCAGCCATCCTCCGGCTTGGCTATGGACCAGTGTCAGCGATGCTCCTGGGGGCTGCTCTGCTGAAAAGGGCTTTACCAGCAGCATCAGCAACAAGTCAGGTAAGTGTAAAGCTTCCTGCTGCCATGACACATGCACAGGGATGCCCCCCAACCCCCTTCTGTGTGCAAACATTCAGTAATAAAGATGTACGATCCACAGAGAGCACATTAACCCCCGAGAAGCTGAGAGCTTGTCTCTCCTACACTAACCCCCGAGAAGCTGAGAGCTTGTCTCTCCTACACTAACCCCCGAGAAGCTGAGAGCTTGTCTCTCCTACATTAACCCCCGAGAAGCTGAGAGCTCGTCTCTCCTACATTAACCCCCAAGAAGCTGAGAGCTTGTCTCTCCTACATTAACCTCTGAGAAGCTGAGAGCTTGTCTCTCCTACATTAACCCCCGAGAAGCTGAGAGCTCGTCTCTCCTACATTAACCCCCGAGAAGCTGAGAGCTCGTTTCTCCTACATTAACCCCCGAGAAGCTGAGAGCTCGTCTCTCCTACATTAACCCCCGAGAAGCTGAGAGCTCGTCGCTCCTAAATGAACCCCCGAGAAGCTGAGAGCTCGTCTCTCCTACACTAACCCCCGAGAAGCTGAGAGCTTGTCTCTCCTACATTAACCCCCGAGAAGCTGAGAGCTCGTCGCTCCTACATTAACCCCCGAGAAGCTGAGAGCTCGTCTCTCCTACACTAACCCCCGAGAAGCTGAGAGCTTGTCTCTCCTACACTAACCCCCGAGAAGCTGAGAGCTTGTCTCTCCTACATTAACCCCCGAGAAGCTGAGAGCTCGTCGCTCCTAAATTAACCCCCGAGAAGCTGAGAGCTCGTCTCTCCTACACTAACCCCCGAGAAGCTGAGAGCTTGTCTCTCCTACATTAACCCCCGAGAAGCTGAGAGCTCGTCGCTCCTACATTAACCCCCGAGAAGCTGAGAGCTTGTCTCTCCTACATTAACCCCCGAGAAGCTGAGAGCTCGTCTCTCCTACATTAACCCCGAGAAGCTGAGAGCTTGTTTCTCCTACATTAACCCCCGAGAAGCTGAGAGCTCGTCTCTCCTACATTAACCCTCGAGAAGCTGAGAGCTCGTCTCTCCTACATTATGCCCCCGAGAAGCTGAGAGCTTGTCTCTCCTACATTAACCTCTGAGAAGCTGAGAGCTTGTCTCTCCTACATTAACCCCCGAGAAGCTGAGAGCTCGTCTCTCCTACATTAACCCCCGAGAAGCTGAGAGCTCGTCTCTCCTACATTAACCCCCGAGAAGCTGAGAGCACGTCTCTCCTACATTAACCCCCGAGAAGCTGAGAGCTCGTCTCTCCTACATTAACCCCCAGAGGCTGAGAGCTTGTCTCTCCTACATTAACCCCCGAGAAGCTGAGAGCTCGTCTCTCCTACATTAACCCCCGAGCTTGATGCTCGGAAGAGAGCAAACTCCACCATCCTCATCACAGGGATGCCTCGGGTTTCATTGTAGATCAGGCAGCAGCATATTTGCGTGGAACGGTAGGTTCACCTGGCTGCATGAATAGATCTGTCCTGTTCTAGAAACCAAAGGCATCGAGCTTAGCGGGTGGCCTGGCTTCTGGTTTGCATAGTGACAGCTCTCAGAGGAACCATTTAACTGCCTATGGTTTACATTACCTATGTTACAGGCGCGTGTGCACACACAGGCCGGTACCAGGAGAAAGGAAAAGCGGCAAACATGAGAGCGGCTACATAACTTTAGGGTGACCACTGTTTAAAAGGGAAAAAAGGTTTTTTTAGCACTTGCAGTGTATTATTTACATTCAGGCAACATGTAGTAGAAGTGGAGCTAAAACATGGGTGAGTGGAGCTAAATGGGTAAGGGTAGCATGGAGATGGGTGAGTGAGTGGAGCTCAATGGGTAAGTGGAGCTAAATGGTGGAGCTTGGAGAAGGGTGGATAAATGGAGCTGAGTGGGTAAGTGGAGCTTGGAGAGAGATGGGTGAGTGGAGGTGAGTAGGGTAAGTGGAGTTTGAAGAGGGGTGGGTAAGTGGAGCTAAAAGTTTAAGTGGAGCTTGGAGAGGGGTGGGCAAATGAAGCCGAGTGGTTAAGTGGAGCTGCAAGTTGGGTGGGTAATTGGAGTTGAGTGGGCTAAGTGGAGCTTGGAGAGGTGTGGGTAAATGGAGCTGAGTGGGTAAGTGGATCTTGGAGAGAGGTGGGTGAGTGGAGGTGAGTAGGGTAAGTGGAGCTTGAAGAGGAGTGGAGCTAAAAGGGTTAGTGGAGCTTGGAGAGGGGTATGGAAAATGGAGCTGAGTGGGTAAGTGGAGCTTGGAAAGAAGTGGGTGAGTGGAGTTGAGTTGGCCAAGTGGAGCTTGGAGAGGGGTGGGTAAATGGAGCTGAGTGGGTGGAGCTTGGAGAGAGATAGGTAAGTGAAGTTGAGGTGAGTGGTGGTGAGTATGGTAAGTCAGAGCTTGGAGAGAGGTGGGCAAATGGAGCTGTGTGGGTAGGTAAGTGGAGCTTGGTAAGTGATGTACGATCCACTGAGAGCATGTCTCTCCTACATTAACCCCCGAGAAGCTGAAAGCTTGTCTCTCCCCCATTAACCCCCGAGAAGGTTGATGCTCGGAAGAGAGCAACCTCCACCATCCTCATCACAGGGATGCCTCTGGTTTCATTGTAGATCAGGCAGCAGCATATTTGCATGTGACGGTAGGTGCACCTGGCTGCATGAATAGATCTGTCCTGTTCTAGAAACCAAAGGCATTGAGCTTAGCGGGTGGCTTGGCTTCTGGTTTGCATAGTGACAGCTTTCGGAGGAACCATTTAATTACCTATGGTTTGGTTTTGTAGCTATGTTACAGGCGCGTGTGCGCACACACAGGTTGGTACCGGGAGAAAGGAAAAGTGGCAAACATGAGAGCGGCTACATAACTTTAGGTTGACCACTGTTTAAAAAGGAAGAAAAGTTTTTTTTAACCGCTTGCTGTGTGTTCTTTACATTCAGCCAACATGCAGTAGAAGCCATAAACAATCAAATATATACAGATACGTTCTAGATGGTTTTGTAGGGTCACCATCTGAAAGTGGAGCATGAAAAGGGGTGGGTGAATGGAGCTGGGTGGGTAAGTGAAACTTGAAAGGTGTGGGTAGGTGGCGCTTAAAAGTTGTGGGTGAGTGGAGCTAAATGGATAAGTGGAGCTCGGAGAGTGGTGGAGCTCGGAGAGGGGTGGGTAGGTGACGCTTGAAAGTTGTGGGTGAGTGGAGCTGAATGGGTAAGTGGAGCTTAAAGAGGGATGGGTATGTGGAGCTGAATGTGTAAGTGGAGCATGGAGAAGGGTGGGTAAGTGGAGATTAAAAGGGGTGGGTGAGTGCAGCTGAGTGGATAAGTGAAGCTTGGAGAGGGGTGGGTGAGTGGAGCTAAATAGGGAAGTGGAGCTAAATAGGGAAGTGGAGCTAAATGGGTAAGGGTAGCATGGGAAGGGGTGAGTGAGTGGAGCTAAATGGTTAAGTGGAGCTTGGAGAGGGGTGTGGAAAATGGAGCTGAGTGGGAAAAAGTGGAGCTTGAAGAGAGGTGGGCAAATGGAGCTGAGTGGGTAAGTGGAGCTTGGAGAGAGATAGGTAAGTGAAGTTGAGTTGGCTAAGTGGAGCTTGGAGAGGGGTGGGTAAATGGAGCTGAGTGGGTAAATGGAGCTTGAAGAGTGGTGGGTGAGTGGTGGTGAGTAGGGTAAGTCAGAGCTTGGAGAGGTGTGGGTGAGTGGAGCTAAATGGTTAAGTGGAGCTTGGAGAGAGGTGGGCAGTTGGAGCTGTGTGAGTAGGTAAGTAGAGCTTGGTAAGTGATGTACGATCCACTGAGAGCTCGTCCTCTCCTACATTAACCCCCGAGAAGCTGAGAGCTCGTCTCTCCTACATTAACCCCCGAGTAGCTTAATTCTCGGAAGAGAGTAACCTCCACCATCCTCATCACAGGGATGCCTCTGGTTTCATTGTAGATCAGGCAGCAGCATATTTGCATGGGACGGTAGGTGCACCTGGCTGCATGAATAGATCTGTCCTGTTCTAGAAAGCAAAGGCATCGAGCTTAGCGGGTGGCTTGGCTTCTGGTTTGCATAGTGACAGCTCTCGGATGAACCATTTAATTACCTATGGTTTGGTATTGTAGCTATATTACAGGCTCGTGTGCGCACACACAGGCCGGTGCCGGGAGAAAGGAAAAGCGGCAAACATGAGATGGGGTACCTAACTTTAGGGTGACCACTGTTTAAAAGGGAAGAACTTGCGATGTATTATTTACATTCAGCCAACATGTAGTAGAAGCCATAAATAATCAAATATATACAGATACGTTCTAAATGTTTTTGTAGGTTCACCATCTGAAAGTGGAGCGTGAAAAGGGGTGGGTGAGTGGAGCTGGGTGGGTAAGTGAAACTTGAAAGGGGTGGGTGAGTGGAGCTGAATGGGTAAGAAGTGGAGCTTAAAGAGGGGTGGGTAAGTGGAGCTTGGAGAAGGGTGGGTAAGTGGAGCTAAATAGGTAAGTGGAGCTAAATGGGTAAGTGGAGCTAAATGGGTAAGTGGAGCTAAATGGGTAAGGTTAGCATGGAGAGGGGTGAGTGAGTGGAGCTAAATGGTTAAGGGGAGCTTGAGTGGGGTGGATAATTGGAGTTGAGTGGACTAAGTGGAGCTTGGAGAGAGGTGGGTAAATGTAGGTGAGTAGGGTAAGTGGAGCTTGAAGAGGGGTGGGTGAGTGGAGCTTAAAGGGTAAGTGGAGCTAAATGGTTAAGTGGAGCTCGGAGAGGGTTGTGGAAAATGGAGCTGAGTCGGTAAGTGGAGCTGGTGGGTGGTGCAACTGAGTGGGTAAGTTTAACATGGAGAGGAGTGGGAGGTGGGTGAGTGCAACTGAGTGGGTAAGTTTAACATGGAGAGGAGTGGGTGAGTGGAGCTAAATGGGTTAGGGGAGCTTGGAGAGGAGTGGGCAAATGAAGCTGAGTGGTTAAGTGGAGCTTGGAGAGGGGTGGGTAAATGGAGTTGAGTGGTAAGTGGAGCTTGGAGAGAGGTGGGTGAGTGGAGGTGAGTAGGGTAAGTGGAGCTTAAAGAGGGGTGGGTAAGTGGAGCTAAAAGGGTAAGTGAAGCTGAGTGGGCAAGTGGAGCTTGGAGAGTGGTGGGTAAATGGAGCTGAGTGGGTAAGTGGAGCTTGGAGAGGGGTGTGGAAAATGGAGCTGAGTGGGTAAGTGGAGCTTGGGGAGGGGTGTGGAAAATGGAGCTGAGTGGGTAAGTGGAGCCTGGAGAGAGGTGGGTGAATGGAGTTGAGTTGGCTAAATGGAGCTTGGAGAGGGGTGGGTAAATGGAGCCGAGTGGGTAAATGGAGCTTGGAGAGCGGTGGGTGAGTGGTGGTGAGTAGGGTAAGTCAGAGCTTGGAGAGAGGTGTGGGTGAGTGGAGCTTGGAGAGAGGTGGGCAAATGGAGCTGTGTGGGTAGGTAATTGGAGCTTCGAGAGGGGTGGGTAGGTGGCAGAAGGGAGCTACAGCAGATTGCATGAATAATCTGATGGGCTGGGAGTGCCTGGAGCAGGTCAAGCAAAAGTTGTTGCCCAGCTGCTATCAGGACTGATGGCCAGCTGCCCCCCCCCCCCCGCTCAGTGTGGGCCCCAAATCTGAATACCGATGGAAGCCCTGTACATTTTATTTTAAAGACTCTAGGAGCAACAGATTCCCTGCCTGCTATGTGAACCAACCTCCCCCCCCTTATTATGTAGCAATTCGACCTCACCGGCTGATCCCACAATGCTTCAACCCAGCGGCGCCCTTTAGCTGCTGCACACACTGCTGCACACACCAGCAGCAGGCACATCTGAATGACTAGTACAGGTACACATATCCAGAAGAATACTGATCAGAAGAAAGCCCGCACATGTTCTGTGGGAACAAAGCCCAAAATTGGGTATAACTGCTCATTGGGTCCACGCTCCAGTCTCATGTCCAACATGACCACTGGTGGCCACTTGGTTTGGCTGGATGGGCAGGTGTATAGAATGGCGGGCATGTGGGGTACCTGAGTGGCCAGTGTCAGCTGTTGAACCTGAGCTTAACCCATTTGGTAGCGAAAAATGGCCCAATGATAAAAATCCATATAAATATGCTGGATTGTGGGGGAGGGGGTCATTTATACACCCGTAATATGAAAGAATATTGTTTCCCTTTCTTTTAATGGAAGGAAGAGAACATCCTGGGTGACAGGCTCTGTCACCCCTGATAGACTAAACCTGCCATCCCTGGATTTAATTCCTACCATGAGAGAATAAACCACAAGCTTGGCTGGAGTTTTATTCAGTTTGGGTGTATAAGTGACCCCAATGTGTTTATATGTATTTTTAATATTACACAATTTCGCAATACTGCTCCTTTAAGTAACAAAAAAAAACTAAAATGGCCTGCACAGAATGCACGGGGGGTTAAAAGCAGTGTGATGTGGGCCAAAGCTGTTTTTCTCCAGTGCCCAATAGGATTCTTGGGGTTCCCCCCAATACACTGATTTCATCCCCCCGAGACAGCACCCTGCCCGGACCTTAAAGTGGACCAACACCCAGGATTTTGACTATCCTGGGTTTTGGTCCACTTCGGCGGGGCACCCCGATCGGGGGTGCCCCGCTGTGTGAAACCCCCCAGAAACCCCAAAAAACTCACCTCTCAACGCTCCCACGTGAGCGCCGCAGCCAATCCCCGCCAACGTCCAGGCGGGGATCAGGAACGTCCAGGCCGCTTCCGCCGCCGCCGCCTCCCGCGCGTCACTCTCGGCGCGCGCGCGCCCCCGCCGGCCATTCACAGAGGGCCGGCGCGGGCGCGCGCACGTCTGGAGGGGTGCGCGGGAGGCGGCGGCGGCGGAAGCGGCGGCGGATCAGGTAAGGTGTTTTTGGGGTTTCTGGGGGGTTTCACCCCGCGGGACATCCCGATCTCGGATGTCCCGCGGGGTGGGAGGTGATCGGCCCGGGAATCTTATAGATTTCCGGGCCGATCACCCCTGGGTGTTGGTCCTCTTTAACCTTTCACTGGATGTCTGTAAATGGACCTTTCCAAGAAGTGGTTGAGTACCCCTGCTCTATACCTTGGGCATTCCTATTTGGCATGCTCTTCTCTGTGAGATCCCCTAATTACAGTGTACTAACCTCATTGGCGATCTCATGGTGCATGAACGGCCTTGCTGATGTGTGCACCTGCGCCAGGCATTTGTGAATGGCTGTTGGCAGTACATAAAGCCAAAGGGGAGCAGCCGATGGCTAATCTCCATTCAGATTTACTAAGCCACATATAATTGGCTTGGAATTTTGATTGGATGAGAGCTGGCTCAGGCAACGGTAGTGTAGCGGGCATGTGCCTAGCCATGGGCACACGCTCTGGGAAGTGAGGGCGGTTCTTGGGCCTAGGGTAGGGCAGCTCAGGTTGGTGTGGCATGTGTAGGAGGGAGGTGCACTTACTGATTCAGTCGACGCTGGTCTCCATTGATGACACTCCTTGGTGCAAACAACAGGGTCTTTATTTGAAAGCTTCCATCCATGATAAACAGCATAATCCAGTTACAGGCAATATCCATTGGTTACAGCAAATAGTACAATCCATAGGCTTTTTCCATGGCTGTCTCTCAGCTCCTCCACTACATTAACACTTCCCCTCTTGACATCTTAATAGAACTTAGACCACTCTAGAAGGGTTATTATTATTGTTTATTTATATAGCGCCATCATCTTCCGTAGCGCTTTACAAAGTAGTAATTACAGACAGGGTAGAAACATACGGTACATATACTATTTCAAATGCAGTTTTACAGGTTTGACAGTGGATATTCTGAGTACAAGATACAATAGGGGAGAGAGCCCGGCCCTTGCGAGCTTACAGTCTAAAGGAAGAGGGGTGAAGACGAGGGGGAAGGATCACAAACAGTCAGTATTGAGCTTTGTGGCATGTTCTCTTTAGAAGATTGGTTAGGCCAGATTATATGCTTGTCTGAATAAGTGAGTTTTAAGGGCGCCTTTGAAGGTTTTGAGGGTTGTGGAGTGGCGGATTGGGTGCGGGAGGGCATTCCAGAAGGGTTGGGTTTTTCCTTTTATAACCTCTGTATTGCTGATTTAACAAACTAAGTTGCGAGCCTCAACCAATGGCAGGGCAAGTAATGTTGCCAATGCCACCTGGCTAAGTCTCTATTTATCTAAATTAAGAGGAACGCTAGACTATTTAATATTAGTTAGGTTCATTCCTTAGGCAACACTGCTATCATGTGGATTCATGATGCAATGATCCCCAAGTAATGCATCCAACTGGTTTAATTAAGGTTTCTAAAACTATCAGGGGCTTATTCCACTGACAGGGCTCTAATGTTTTCTATGTGTAGTGTTGCCCATGGTTTCCACCCGTCAGTAGCCTCTCTTCTACCAGAAGCGAACTGTATAACGGCACCTTCCCCAAGGATGTGCCACTCCACTCATCAATAGAGCTTTGCAGCACTCCTGCCTGACTCCAACTCACTGCAAGGGGCTGAGCTGAAAGTTAGATAGTAAATAACAATAATTAAAAAACAGGTCAAGTGATTGCCGCCCTCTCTGCAGTGCCCCCTGAGGCTGCTACCTCACATGGCCCCCCAGCATGCACCGTGAAATTGCTAAGTGAGTAAAGAAGGCAATCTGGGGGATTTCACATAGTGTTGCATCCCATATTGGGATACCCCAGGGAGGAAGAACTCCATTTTACTCTCCCTGTTTTCTTTTTTGTCCTGGAGCATCCACGGGAAAGCCACTATGCTTAGCTCTTCAGCAATCGTCACACGTGTGGGCTCCCATCCAATCAATGCCCTTTTCCAAGCTTATTAAAATGCATTTGTTACATCATTACGTTGGGATACATTTGCCACTGTCCTAAACTGTTTTCTGTTTTTAAATTGAAGAAGAAATGGGCAAGATATCGAGGTTTACAGGTTCAGCTTATGATTTCCCTTCTGAAAAAAAGTGGTTGTGGCCCTTGGATCTGTGGTGCTGCATAGTCTGTGATGAATCTGAGGGAGGAGGAGACTGATGAAGGGGGCAGGGGGAGGGACCAACAATCTTGTCCCATTCTGCTGAGCTGATTGGGGGACAGTATGAAACAGAGCTTGGCTGAACCTGTAAACCCTGATATCTTGGCCATTTCTGCTTCAATTTAAAAACAGTTTAGGACAGCGCCAAATGTAGCCTGACGCAATGGAGTAACAACTGGCTTTACCTGCAGTCCTTTTTTAACGAACAGCATAAATAGCTTAATGCAAGGGGAGCTGAAGCATCCTTGCAGCTACATCCCTCCGGCTGTGTATACCCATGCCAGCCATTAAGATAGGCCTGATGCAGGAGTGTGCAGCAGGTTCTGGGAAGCTGGGGATGCCACTGCAGTCCATGCATGTGCCATGGGATTGGCCAAAATTTAAAGAGGAACAACCATCCTTCTCGAGTGTATAAGACACTTAGGATGGTGGTCTACCTTTTTATGGGACATCCTAAACTGTGATGCCCCGCTGTGTGGAACCCCAGGGGTTGCCCCATCATCTCACCTCTTCCCCGAGCCCTTACTGCACCTTCGCTCTGTCGCTGAATCCCTGCCCCGTTGTGCACCAGGCCTATATAAATAGCGGGCACCCCCACAGTAGCCAGCAAGCTGAGATGTGGTTGGTGGCACTTGCTCCCTTCAGATTTCCTTGCCGATTTGAGCCTCGACGATCGGCCTCTCCCTGGGAAAAATAAATCGCTATTTTTGCTTACCCTTGCATACTGTAAACTTCTTATGTCTGCAGATCGCCCTGGGGCAGGCATTTCATAAATAATGACAGAGGACGCAGCATCACGAGATTTGAACAAGAGCATGTTGGGTCATGATGTGATCCGGCAATCGCTGGTCCTGCCACTCAGACTCCCAGAAATCTGGGAGACTGGACTTCCACTTTAATATATCAGATTCAAGTTATTAAAGCGGTCCTTTACTCTGAGTAAGAGTTTATCTTATATGTTTTCCACACCCTGTACATACAGATTGCTCACATTAAAAATCACCCTACCTAAATCTACTGCATGTTATGAGCCTTTAAACATCCAAGATGGCGGCTCATGTAACATCAGGCAGCCTGCAAACAGGAAGTGTCTTCTGACTGTGCTGCTCTGCATTCTGGGATTGCTGACCTTTTCCTGACCCCAGCTCTGTCTGAGCAAAGCACAGCTATAACCCGCCTCCCTGTACTTTATCCCACTCTCCTCGGTAAGTGTGATGCTTCTGAGTCAAGATGGCGGCGCCCGTATCCTAAAGTCCTGAACAGAATTGCAACCCAGTGGGGGAAAGAATAATAAGCAAGTGACTAAAAACATAAAATATATTACGTTTAGATGCTGGGGAATCGTTTTTTTAAGGGTTTGGGCTTTTCAATAAATCATTCTGAAGGTCTGGTTTAAAGAGGAGCAACCTCCCCCACACAAGAGAAAAAGAGATAAGAGAGAGAAAGAGAATAAAAGGGGGAGGGGAGAAAAAAAGAAAAAAAAAGGAAGAAAGCAACAATTTCCTCTCCCTCCTCCTCTGCCCCCTTCCTATTTTTTCATCCCATGACCTACATAGCTCTTTATATCTCTCCTCATTCCCATAAACAGTAGCTGTTAATTCTTCAATCTCTCTCATGTCAGCTATTTCTTCTAAACATTCCTTTCTTGTAGTGGGTATTACTTGTTTCTAAAATGTCGGAATCACCCCTCTAGCTGCATCCACTAGTCGAATTAATCATTTAAAGTGGACCAACACCCACCCCTGATCAGCTCCCTGCCTGCGGGGCATCCAAAATCGGGATGTCCCGCGGGGGGAAACCCCCCCAGAAAGCCCCTAAAAACGTAACCTTATCGGCGACGGATAAGCTGCCGCCACCTCCCGCGCGTTCCTCTAGCAGGACGCGCACCCGCGCCGGCCGTTTGTTAATGGCCGGCGCGCGCGCCCGCACGAGAGGCGGCGGCTTATCCGGCGCTTGTCCGTCGCCGATAAGGTAAGATTTTAGGGGCTTTCTGATCGGAGTGCCCCGCGAAAGTGGACCAACACTCAGGATAGTGAACATCCTGGGTGTTGGTCCACTTTAAGGAGTTCTTATATTTCCTAACACCTATGTATACCTTCCAACTTTTCAGGGTGGGACAGAGGGACAATTGTTAAATTAAGCCACGCCCCCTCATTAAGGGATGGATAGGATATGAATAATAATAAATAATATACACTTTGAACAGGCAAATTAATCATTTATTGTTACACCTCAAATAGGGACAAATGAGAACAACAAGGGACAGGGGGTCATGGACTCAAAAGAGGGACAGTCCCTCCAAATCGGGGACACTTGGGAGGTAAGCTGTGTTATTCAAATGCAGCAGAAAAATAGCTGAACCAAAATCAATGTATCCTCCTCTATCTCATTAATTAAACTGTGTATTTCTTCCTAGTAGGGTTTCAGTTTTCTCCATTCAGATTTTCCTGCCGATCTGAGCACAGAGTGGCCCAGAGGAAATTTGAATGTAATGAGTGCTGCTGAGACGCTGTGGGAACAAGGTAAAGGAGAGACGATAGCGGGGGGATACACACAGCCAAATGACCCCACCAGGAGGGACAAAACCCAAGTGAAAATCTTCCCTTAGGTTAAGAGGTGCCCCGTGGAAGAATTCAGGGTGGTGAACCCCAAACACCCTCATGCATTTACTCCAAGGCAAATGGGCCTCTAGGACTAGGGGCCTTCCTGGTTTTTTCTTGGTAACCCTGTAGGCCTGGGCGCTCCATCTGCACACCCCGAAGACCGGCCATGCTAGCACAGGATGGGCTAATTAGAATTAAGGATTCTTCGTTTTGCTGACATTTGTTATTTTAAGTGGACCAAAACCCATGATTTTGACTATCCTGGGTTTTGGTCCTTTCCCCCAGGGCATCCTGATGGGAGTGCCCTGCTGCATGAAACCCCCCAGATTGCCGAAGTGAACTCACCTCTTTACGGTCCTACGGGGCATGAGGTCACGTCATTTAAGCCTTCGTCTAAGGCCTGCGGATCCGAGTGCGCTGACGGCCACATCCCCCGCTACCCTCTAACAGGGAGTGTGCCCGCGCCGGGCATTTACAAATGCCTGGTGCTGGCACGTGCCCTGCTAGAGGGATATCGGGGATGAGGCCATGGCTCGTGCATTTTCCCGTTGGACCAGGAAGCAAGGTAAGTGTATGGGGCGACCTGGGGGGTTTCACAGAGCGGGGCATCCCGATTTTGGATGCTCCTGGGGGAGGGAATTGATCGGACCCGGAATTTGGTCCACTTAAAATATATGTCCACTCTTAAGTTATGGTAATGAAACATTAGTATTATGGGGACAGATAATGTAGCAGGGGTGGGTATGTTCCCATCGTGCCGTAATGCTGAGACCCTAGGCGGTTTATTCATCAAGGGATAGCGCCAGGTAGTGCCTCGTAGCGGCAGGCAGCGTCTGGTGAACGCCGGGCGCTGTACACAATACCACATTTATAAAGGAGATTCAGGTGAGCGACTCTAACAGTGCCATGTACCGTAGCGTCCGATTCATCATTACAGGTGGCTCAGCGTATAGCGCTGGCGCTCTAGCTTCCAGAGCACCTGGTACTACCTATCGCTACCTGTCGCTCTCCCATACATTTCAATGGACGTTCCTTTTCGTCTGTTTAAACAGGTTTTTTTGTTTTTTATTTTTTTTTCTCAAATAATGGTGTCACCTCTCCTGGCCTAGAAAGAGTCATTTTTGAAAACTTTTTTGATTTTTTATATTTTTATGCAGAATTGTCATTACAGGTCTGGCATTAAAGTATTAATGTCACAATGTTACAACATGTCATTCCATGTGTTTTTGCTTTGTTACAGGGGAATATGTGTTCAAAAACAGACTTTAATCACACGTCTGGCGCTCTATGCTGTAGCGACCAAATTTAGAGCGCCTACGCTCTGTGAGTCTGTTTTTTTGTTGAATATGATGTGAGTCGCTGAGAGTTGGTCGCAATGAGCTGGCGCTACCTTTCCCTCCCTGCAATGCTGTACCAATGCCGGCCAAGTTACGACTGAGGCGCTCTGTTACAGCGCCCGATAGCCGATCACAGCGTATACTAGCGGACGCTCATAGTGCTTCTGTACAGACGCTCATCTGCTGATAGCTGGCACTAGTAATGAATCAGCCTGTAGCATTGCAGGAGCAGAACATGGGCTGGGGTGTCTTGGTTGGTGGTGGGGGGGAGGTATAGTGGGTATACGTTTGGGGGTAAGATCCTCGCCCTCTGGCTCCAAAGCACTGAGGCCCACCAAGAATTTTCCCAGACCTCCTTATGGCCAGTCCGCCCGTGTCAAAGTATATATCACATGCCTGCTTTATGCGTGTGTACATTGCCATGATCATGTGTACTCTTTGATTGGGACATTTTACACCGCTATCTATTCTGAAGCCGTCTCGGTGTCCACTGGAAGGGACCTGTTTGTAAAGCATAAATAATGCTACTTGGCCGACACAGATCGATTTTATGTTCTTGCTCAGCAATGACTTCATCATTGTGCGGTCAATACACAAAAGAATTACGCCTGTCACACATCAGCTATTATGCTGTCGCACAACAGAAAGTCCATTCATAAAAATGAATTACTATGATACATCTCAGCAAAGATCTGTTTTTAGGCTCCAAAAATTAAGGATGTTAAAAATATGTAATGAAATAATAATAATAATAATGAATAATAAAAAATAAAATACATTGCTAGTTTTATTTTTTTAATGACATATAGTAATAATAATATAATATACATTGCAAGCTTAAGTTAAAATAAAATATATATATACACCCACACACACACCAATATAATAAAAATATAAGTTAAAGTTATATATATATATATATATATATATATATATATATATATACCGGTATATATATATAAAATTATATATTAATTAAAAAAAAATAAATATAAATATATATACAACAATACAATAAAATATAGGTTTATTCATTTTATTGTAAATAAAATATTACATACAAATATTTATATACATATATGCACATATATTAATAATTTCTTTAATATTTATAATTGTATTTATATTATATTTATAATATATATATATATATATATATATATATATATATATATATATATATATAAATTATATTTATATAAATATATATATATATATATATATATATATATATATATATATATATATATATATATTAATCATTTAAGTGTACATAAAACAAGAATATAATATCATAAAAAATAAGATACACTGCTACTTTTGCTTAAAATAAAACAAATATATAATAAAATACTAATATAATAGAATATAAAATATAAAAACCATTGCTCTGTTTAGTTAAAATGAAAATAAACTAATTAATAATTTAAGGTAATAAAAAAATAAAATATAGTGTTAGTTTATCTAAAAATAAACACATTACATCAAATAATGTTAATATTATATCTTAAAAGATAAAATACAATTATTACACTATAAAATAATAGAATAAAAAGCAAATCTATGGCTGCTCTTTTTTTATTTATTTAAAGTGGACGAAAAAATCCACCTGTAATACAAAACCCAAGGACAGGCTGATTCATCACTAACGCCAGGTAGCGACAGATTGTCTGTAGCAGGCATTTTAGAGCGCTCGCTAGTAGTTGCTGTGCTCGGCCGCGGTTTGCTAGTTCATAGCGACTCGGTCGCTGTTCAGCAATGATGAATACATTGTAGGGAGTCGCTCTATGACCAGTACAGCGCTGTATGGGAGCGCATGTTAGCGACTGGTCAGTGCGACCGACTCACCACATATTCATCAAAAAAACAGCCTCACACACCTCCGGCGCTCAAAAATGCTTCACTGTAGCACAGAGCGCCGGAGGATGTGTGATTAAAGGCTGTTTTTTAACATGTATCCACCAGTAACAAAGCGAAAACATATGGAATTACATTGTAATAACGTTGCAACATGAACACATTAATGCCAGACCTGCAATGTCAATTCTGCATAAATATATAAAATATGAATAAAATAAAAATGATAATAATAAAAAAACCCTGTTTAAAGAGAGATAAAAGAATGGCCATTAAAATGTATGGGAGAGCGACAGGTAGCGAGAGGTAATACCTGGCGCTCTACAAGGCTGGACGCCGGCGCTGTATGCTGAGAGTGGAATGATGAATCGGACGCTACATGGCGTTATCCCAGTCGCTCAACAGATTCTGTTTGATAAATGTGGAATTGCGTGCCGTGTCCGGCGTTCACCTGCCGCTACCTGTCGCTACCTGTCGCTACCTGTCGTTTACAAGACACTTCCTGACGCTATCCCTTCATGAATAAGGCCCTAAGTCTCAATAGCCAATAGCCTCGCTGAATGGCCTCTCTCTGGGAAAAATAAATCGCTATTTTTGCGTACCCTTGCCTACTGTAAACCCTGTTTTGCGTATTCTTTTCCCGAGCTCTTACGTCAGCAGATCGCATTTCATACATAACGGCAGAGGACAGCGTCACAAGATTTGAACAAAAGCATGTTGGGTCATGATGCAATCCAGCAATCGCTGGTCCTGCCACTCAGACTCCCAGCAATCTGTAAGACTGGATTTCCACATTAATATGTAAGATTCAAGTTATTAAAGAGGAGCAGCCTCCCCCGACTTAAGGTAACTCCCACCCCAAAAAAAGAGAAAAGGGAAACAAGGGAAAATAGAGAAAGAGGAAAAAAGGGGAGGGAAGAAATAAAGAGAAAAAAGGAAGAGAGCAACATGCACACGTCCTGCTAGAGGGACGGCGGGGATGCGGCAGCGGCTCACACATGCACTGCTGGACCGGAAAGAAGGTAAGTGAATGGGGCGTCCTGGGGGGTTTCACACAGCGGGGCATCCTGATTTTAGATGCCCCGGGGGGAGGAAATCGATCGACCAGGGAATCTTATAGATTCCCGGCCGATCGTCGTGGGTTTTGGTCCACTTTAAGGAGTATATTTCCTAAAACGCATATCTTCCAACTTTTCAGGGTGGAAAAGAGGGACAAATGTTAAATTAAGCCACATCCCAAATTAAGGGATGGATGGGGGATAAATAATAATAGATAATAGAAACACTTTGAACAGGCAAATGAATCATTTATTGATGCGGATCTGCATGTTACACCTCAAAGAGGGACAAATGAGAACAACGAGGGACAGGGGGACATGGACACAAAAGAGGGACAGTTCCTCCAAATCAGGGACACTTGGGAGATATGCTATGTTATTCAAATGTAGCAGAAAAATAGCTGGACCAAAATCAAGGTATCCTTTTCTATCGAATTAATTCAACTGTGTATTTCTTAGCAATAAGGTTTAAACTGGACCAAAACCCACGGCAGTCGGCTCGGGAATCATTGGGCCTTATTTATCAAGGAATAGCGACAGATAGCGACAGATAGCGACTGCGGAGCCGGCCAGTAAAGCCAGGTACCGCAACTAGAACGCCGGCTCCCCTCCACAATCACACATTTATCAAGGCAATCCTGCTTAGCGACTGAGATAGCGCCACCTAGCAACTCATTCATCATTATCCCAGCCTCATCCCACAGCGCCAGTGAACATCCTTGAACAGCGACAGGTATGACCTCTCGCTACCTGACGCTCTCCAATGCATTTCAATGGCAGAATGTATTTTAATTAATAATTATTTTTTAATATATATATATATTTTTTTTAATTTAAAAAAAAAAATCTGTGAACACTTCTTCCTTTGAAAATGTCTTTTTGGGGGATTTTTTAAAAAAAAAATATTTTGCAGAATTGATATTACAGGTCTGATTTTAAACTATTCAGGTTTGAATATTATTTCAAAATAATTCCATTTTTTTGGGGGTGGTTAGGGGGTTAAAAAACTACTTTTAACACATCGCCTACTGCGCTCTGGGATTTAAACATGCATTTCACAGCGCGAGAATTTTTAAGGCTGATTTTTTAATGAATATGGTGGGTGCCGGTCGCTATGTCCAGTCGCTATCATGCGCTCCCATACAACAGCGAACCTGTCAAATAGCGACTCAGCATCTTGTATTCAACATTACGGCACACCGACTGAGTCGCTATCATCCACCAAACAATGGCCAAGCACAGCGGCTACTAGCGGTCGCTGTCAAAATACCGCTACAGTCGCTCAACAGTCGCTATCTGTCGCTATTAATGAATCAGCCTTTTATACATTTATCTAGATTCCCTCCCCCCGGGGCATCCCAAATCGGAATGAAACCCCCAGGTCGTCCCATACACTTACCTTCTTCTCCGGTCTAACTGTGCATGTGTGAGCTGCAGCCCCATCCCCACTATCCCTCTAGCAGGGCACATACTATTCACAAATCCCTGGCACGGGCACGCTCCCTGTTATAGCGTAGTGGGGGATGCAGCCGTCAGCTGAGCAGATCCGAGCACGCTGATTGGACGAGCAGCCGCGCATGTGCCGCAGGACTGAGAATTTCTCAGGGTTTTGGTTCACTTTAAGTTTCCTACAGTCCTATAACAGGTGCAGAAAGGAACCCTCCCTTAGCGTTTTTCTAAGCAGGAGCCGGGGCGAACATTCAAGGCATGGCTCATACAGTGACCTTTTTTTCGTTTTTTTAACTCAAATTAATACAATTAGACAACAAAAGACTGAAACAGCATCTACTTCCTGTACAGGATTCCAGGAGAGAACAAACATGAGATATATAATATATAGATATATAAGGCCAAGGGGCAAAAATGATTAAGGCTCCCTGACATTCTGGGCCCCGGTGCTGTCACTACCTCTGCAACCCCTGTAGTTACTGTTTCTAAGAAGGCACACCTCCCAAGTGTCCCTGATTTGGAGGGACTGTCCCTCTTTTGAGTCCATGTCCCCCTGTCCCTTGTTGTTCTTCTTTGTCCTTCTTTGAGGTTTAACAGGCAGATCTGCATCAATGAATGATCAATTTGCCTATTCATAGTGTTTCTATTATTTTAAATGTTACAATCTATCTCCTATCCATCAATCAATAAGGAGGCGTGGCTTAATTTAAAGTGGACCAAAACCCAGGATTTTGACTATCCTGGGTTTTGGTCCACTCCCCCAGGGCACCCTAATCGGGGGTGCCCCGCTATGTGAAACCACTCAGATCGCCCGCATCAACTCACCTCTCCTACGGCGCATGTGCGGCCCCTTGTCCAATCGGCACGCTCAGAGCCGCTGAGCTATGCACATCTTAGCGACGTCTTAGCTCAGCGGCGGTCGCATTCCCCGCTTCCCTCTAACACGGAGCGCACCCGCGCCGGCCAATCACAAATGGCCGACAAGGGCAAGCGCCCTGCTAGAGGGATAGCGGGGATGCTGCCGCGGCCCGCACATGCGCCGGTGGATCGGGATTAAGGTAAGGGCAAGGGGTGTCCTGGGGGGTTTCACACAGCGGGGCATCACGATTTTGGATGCCCCGCGGGGAGGGAATGGACCGGCATAAGATTCCCGGGCCGATCCAGCTGGGTTTTGGTCCACTTTAACAAATGCCCCTCCGGGTCCTTTCCGAACCTGAAAAGTTGGTAGGTATGAGAATGTGCTTATGAGTTTTATAGACCAGGGCCTATGACTTTACCCTCCCCCACGCTGGACAATAGAGTGATTCCTTTGGTGACACAGGGGAGGGTCGGGGTCAGAGCTGTGTTGTAGTAACCAGATGTCTAAATTACTGCTTCCACCCTTGTGAGATTGTGGGATGAGGTTGGAGACCAAACTAGAGGGTAAGGGCCTCTCTGACCCCTGGGACTGCACAGGTGCTGAGCACAGAGAGCAGCAACACGAGAACAGGTGAGACTCTAAAGTCCCAGTCCTGGCTCATTAAAAAAAAACAAACATTTACTTATCTGTCAGCCTGCAGACTTGGGCTCGTATTTAAGAAGGGATAGCGTCAGGTAGTGGCTGGTTAATGAGAGATAGCGACTGGTGAACGCCAGACACGGCACGCAATTACACATTTATCAAGCAGAATCTGTTTAGCGACTGGGACAACGCCATGTAGCGTCTGATTCATCATTTTCACAGCCTCAACGAACAGCGCCGGCGTTCAGCCTTGCACAGCGCCAGTTATGACCTCTTGCTACCTGTCGCTCTCCCATACATTTCAATGGACGATCCTTCTCTTTAAACGGGGTTTTTGTTTATTTTTTTTTGTTTCAAAAAATCACAAATAATTCTGTGACCTCTTCTGGCATTGAAAAAGCTGTTTTTTCCAAATTGTTTTCATTTTTTATATATTTCTTCAGAAATGACATTACAGGTCTGCCATTAAAGTGTTCATGTTACAATGTTGTTACAATGTAATTCCATATGTTGCTGCTTTGTTACTAGTGGATAGATGCTGGAAAACAGACTTTAAACACACCGCCTCCTGCGCTCTGGGCTTCAAACAAGCATTTTTCAGCGCCAGAGATTTGTGAGGCTGTTTTTTTGCTGAATATTGTGTGAGTCGGTCGCTATGAGCAGTCGCTAACATGAGCTTCCATACAGCGCTGTACTGGTCAAATAGCGACTCCTCACAATGTATTCAACATTACTGAACAGCGACTGAGTCGCTATGAAGTAGCGACTCACGGCCGAGCATTGTGACTACTAGCGGGCGCTCTGAAAATGCCTGCTACAGACGCTCATCTGTCGCTACCTGGCGTTAGTGATGAATCAGCCTGTTGATCTCATGGAGTCCTGCACCTGGCAAAAGTTTGGTTTTAGTGCTGCTGGCAATGTTCTGGCTTTGGCATTGATTGCTGCTGTCAGTTACAAGGGAGCAGGATGGCAGGTTGATTGGCAGCGGGAGGCGCATACATAATATTCTATCATTGATGGAGGGACTGTCCCTCTTTTGAGTCCATGTCTCCCTGTCCCTTGTTGTTCTCGTTTATCCCTCTTTGAGGTGTAACATGCAGATATGCATCAATAAATGATTAATTTGCCTATTTAAAGTGTTTCTATTGTTTTAACTGTTACAACCCATCTAATCCAATCCCTGCCTGCTTACAGGCTGATTCATTACTAGCGCCAGGTAACGGCAGATGAGCGTCTGTACAGCGGCGCTAAGAGCGACCGCTAGTATACTCTGTGATTGGCCGTGAGTCGCTATTACAGAGCTCCTCAGTCGCTGTAGTAACATTGCCGGCATTGATGAATTTGATGTGTGAGTCGTTATAACACCAGTACAGAGCTATATGGGAGCGATTGGTGAACTCAAACCATATTCATCAAAAAAACAGCCTCACACAGCATCCGCGCTCTAAATCTGGTCGCTATAGCATAGAGCACCAGACGCTGTGTGATTAAAGTCTGTTTTTGAACACATATCCACCACTAACAAAGCGAAAACACATGAAATGACATTGTTATTACATTGTGACATTAACACTTTAATACCAGACCTGTAATGACAATTGTGCATAAAAATATTATTTATCAAAAAAGTTTTCAAAAATGTATTTAAATAGGCCAGGAGAGGTCACACCATGATTTGATACAAAACAAAAAAAGAATTATTAAAAGAAAACCCTGTTTAAACAGAAGAAAAGTAACGTCCATTGAAATGTATGGGAGAGCGACAGGTAATACCAGGCGCTCTGGAAGCCAAAGCGCCGCCGGGATCCGCAGAGCCGCCTGTGATGATGAATCGGTTGCTACGTGTCGCTGTAAGAGGCCCTCACCAGAATCACCTTCATAAATGTGGTATTACGTGCCGCAGCCGGCATTCACCAGACGCTACCTGCCGCTACCTAGCGCTATACCTTGACGAATAAAGCCCTTAATCTCTCTCCCAGCCCCACTGTGCCCCCAGCCAAGAAACCCCAACCTTTGTTTTTCCCCCAGTGCTATAGCCTTAGCATTATGGTTGTCAGGGGCCATACCCATCCCTGCCATAGTATCTGCCCCTACAATACAAAGGCTCTGTTCCCACTTTTATGTTGCGCTAAGTGCAGGCATTTTTGTATTGCACTTGCACTGCGTTTTTGTAAAAGAAAAAGCGTGGCCCCTCCGGATATCCAAACCGATTCGCCAGACATATGGTGGGCTCTAGTATGCCACGGCTCAACGACCTAGTGGCCGCCCCCCTGGCCCTGCCAAGTTACCAGGACCCATGCCCGAGCTTGTGTCGATGGGCACCCGGCTGTTCCACACTCCCTGGCTAGTGGAGGTGTGGCTAATCGAATGAGTGTTATCGGCAAGTCACCTGCTTGCATGTTGGGAAGGTAGCTTTCCGCTTCCTCTACCCTTAGCATTGTCTCTTTGTCCCATTATCAAGTAGTGAAAATGAAGGGGCCACACAAAAAAATATTTTATAAATTAAATTGTACTCTACTAACCTCTCTGTGTATTGCAGCCTCTCGCTGGGGCACCCTACTGGTTGGCCATTAGAAGACCAATGGCGTTGGCCAAAGACCCCTAATGGCGTTGGCCAAAGGGAGGAACGCATTTATTCATGGGCTCTGTGGAATCTCCCCCATGTGATTAATAATGTCACTGGAGGAAAGAGGCATAGAGGGGTGGTTAGAATTCCCCTGCCCTACAGTAACCTATCCCCTCGAATGCCAGCCCTGGATTCTAACAGACTCCAGTGCCAGCGAACTAAGTGCCAATTCAAGGTGCCGACTAAAAGCCCCTAGGCCATCCCAATTCAAGGTGCCCCACTTCGTAAAGCACAGCATGTAGGTTCATAATCACCTACCTTTCTGGTGCTCCCAACACCCCTGCGGACGCATCCCTGGCCTCCTTGCAGCTAAGCCCGCGCCCAGCCATTCAGGAAAAGGTGAGCTGTGTGGGCCATCTGGGAGGTTTCACACAGGAAAACCAACCAATTATCAGGAAAGTTAAGATCTTGCTGAAAGGTATACTTTAAACAGGTCCAAGCATTTTCTAGCCCCTCAGTCGGCCATCCCTCCCCCTGTTCTAAGTCCATTTTGGGCATTAAAATAATAAAACAACTTACTTGATCACTGAAATCCTTCCTTAAATGCCAGATGGGGGCAACTGACCTGCAGATTGCCTAGACCCCCCACCCCCCATAAGTTGTTTTTTATGTTATTGCCTAAAATATTGCCAAAAATAGGCTTAGCACAGGGGAGGGAGGGGTGGGCAAAGTGTTACAAAATGTTTGCACTTCCACTTTAAAGTGGATCAAAACCCAGGATTTTGACTGTCCTGGGTTTTGATCCTTTCCCCCGATCAGGGGTGCCCTGCTGCGTGAAACCCCCCAGGGTGTTTAAACGAAATTCACCTCTTACCGGTCCCATGGTGCATACGTGGCTGCTCGTCCAATCAGTGCACTTGGAGCCGCTGATGTCTAAGCTTCGCCTAAGCCCAGTGGCTCCGAGCGCGCTGGCACCCGCATCCCCCGTTTCCCTCTAACAGGGAGCGTTCCCGCACCCATGCGCCGTTGGACCGGGAAACAAGGTGTATGGGGCGACCTGGGGGGTTTCACACCTGGGGGGAGGGAATCGATCGGCCCGGCAATTATAGATTGCCGGGCCGATCAGTGTGGGTTTTGGTCCACTTTAATAAAGTCACGTAGCTCGCTGGTGGGCCGATAAAATTGTGGCCGATGTTTGTACTCAATCCGCCACTGACAATGTGTGTTTTACAGGTTGGCTGAGGTGATGCAACAGAAAACCTCTGAAGGCAACAAGTCCTCATTGCAGGACCCGGTGAGGAACGGTAACCCTTACAAGCCTTTCCGCTGCCCGCAGTGTGGAGAAGGCGCCCGTTTCAGAAGCCTGTCCTCTTTAAGGGCCCACATGGATTACAT
Organism: Gastrophryne carolinensis; assembly: GCA_027917425.1. Taxonomy (NCBI): domain Eukaryota; kingdom Metazoa; phylum Chordata; class Amphibia; order Anura; family Microhylidae; genus Gastrophryne; species Gastrophryne carolinensis. The sequence continues at coordinate 593,626,642 of CM051235.1, forward strand.
GCACAGCTATGAAGAGAGATATTTTTGGGGAAAATCTGGAATTATTTGTTCCTTGAAGGAGACAGAGCTGAAACATTTCTCAGAGCCAAACAACGAAGCCCAGCTGAAGTCTATAGACAACGCGCTCAACGGAAAAAATCAGCCGCCGGTATTTTGTGACTTAAACCCTAAAAGCAGGAAAGCTGGCGGCCCCATGGAGATCCGGCCGTCGCCTCTGACCAAGAGCTGCTTCAAAGAAAACTCCTCCAAGGACCACGGCTATCTCATCGGCTACCCCGTCACCAGTGCAAAATTCCAGCTGGACCCGCAGGAGAAGTCTGTCCTCAATCAGCTGACTGACAATGTGGATAAAACCATAGAGAAGAAAATGGATAAACTCAATGAAGAGCTGTGCCAAAAAACTTCCGAACTCCTGGAGGTCCGAGCTGCCTTTCTACAGCTGTCCCAGAAGAAGCAGGAGGTCCAGCACCGAGAAAGGGCCCTCAGCCGCCAGGTGGATGTGGCTGTCGAGCTCATAGCCATTCTTCGCCAGCGACTCTCCGAATCTGAACAGGAACTGCAGAGGAAGGAAGAGTAAGTACCCCATAATGTGGCACGAAACCCAGGATTTTGGTCCTCTAAGGCCAGCGGCTCTGAGTGTGCTGGCGGTTGCATCCCCCACTTCCATCTAACAGGACCGGGAAACAAGGTAAGTGTATGGGGCAACCTGGGAGGTTCCAATTTTGGATGCTCCGGGGGGAGGGAAATGATCAGCCCGGGAATCTTATAGATGCAGACATAACTGACATACAAATCTGTCTCAGTTTGGTGTGGGCTGCTTATCGCAAAAACCAAAGCCCCAGATAGCCTGCCATGTGTGGTGAAACAATATCACACAGGCACACTGCAGCCATGATGTCCAATGCAGCCAGCTAGAGAAGGATTTTATCTCCTTACATTCTGTGAGGAAACATATAGAATCTCTCTCTGGCTGGGTTGATCCTAAGGAAGCTCCCAGCCCAACTGCATTGTGTCTGTGTACTAGCAAAGGCTCCTCCCCATCCATCTACTCATGTTTATGTGTAAGAAGGGCTCTCAGGTGTGATCCGAGATGGCCAATCCCATGTAATTCTAGGAGCACAGCTATTCTACAACATGTGCATGAAGGTAAACCCTCTCTAATGGAATATGCACTGATAATCAAAGGGGAGCTTTAGGGGAACAAATGACTAAACATTATCATCTTGACTGGAGATCCGCTTTAAGATGTCACATAGTGTAATTATTGTGCTCATGCCTCCATAATGCATTGAGAATAAGGGCTGAAAACAGAGGCTAACTTAACGCTTCGTCTACCAAGACAAATGTTTTGCTGTGTGCGCTCCTGCTCCACCGATTTTATTCACTCATGCTGCATCACCACAGTCAAATATCTGCAATATGAATTACAGAAACTCTTAAAAAGCACTTAAAAATCTTACTTCATTGCGGGTTCCCCTATAAATCCTGGCAGTAGGGAACACATGAAATTGTGTTGCTTGACAAATGCTCTGCAAGTGATAAAATGCCACAAAACACTGACAATTATCGAATGAATAACTGAACGCAGACACTGAATTTAGGAAATAGTGTTTTATGATCTTAGTAATAAATGTCTCCATAAATGATGCATCATTAGCAAGCGAAACTATTCAGGGACAATTATCTTCAAACATCCAAAACAAAAAGAGACGCCCGGATCACAAGCCTTGGTAATGCCAGGAAGGGGGTGATAGAAGCATGAAAATAAAAGTCCCACACCCCTGGCTGCCCCTTGTGCATGCGCACAGACTGACCCTCACCAACAGGTCCCCCCTCCTTGTATCCCGGCCTCCAGCCAGGAGTAATGGATGAAAGCCAGGAAAGAAAGCTTTTATACAGGGCGGCGCCAGCACAGGGCAAACCTGGCATTTTCAGGGGCCCACTCAGGCTCACACTTGGCCTTGGTATTTTTTTACAGTGGACCCAAACCACCGAATGCCGGGTGTTGTGTGCGGACCTGCTCATAGCTGGCCTCAGCAACAGGAGATGATCAGCAACATTGGAGAAGGTGGCATGGAATAGGGGGCAATTGATGGAAGCTCAGAAGGTGGTGAGAATAAGGTGACGACTGACAGCAATGATGGAGTTTTTAGTAGCAGCGGAGCAAGCAGTAAGGGCTAAAGGGTGCTTGGTGGCTATAGGGAAGGCAACAAGGACTAGAGGACGATTGGTGGCTATAGGGAATGCAACAAAGACTAGAAGACAATTGGTGGCTATTGGGAAGGCAACAAGGACTAGAGGACGATTGAAGGCTATAGGGAAGGCAATAAGGACTGGAGGATGATTGGTGGCTATAGGGAAGGCAATAATGACTGGAGGATGATTGGTGGCTATAGGGAAGGCAATAAGGACTGGAGGATGATTGGTGGCTATAGGGAAGGCAATAAGGACTGGAGGGTGATTGGTGGCTATAGGGAAGGCAATAAGGACTGGAGGGTGATTGGTGGCTATAGGGAAGGCAATAAGGATAGGAGGGTGATTGGTGGCTATAGGGAAGGCAATAAGGATAGAAGGGCGATTGGTGGCTATAGGGAACTCAATAAGGACTGGAGGGTGATCAGCAGCAGAAGATGACCCATTTGTAGCAGCGGAGCTGAAAGGTTACATCATGTGACACACTACTTTGGGGCCCACTAAGACTCTCCTGCCCAAGGGCCCCCACAAACCTGGAACCAGCCCTGCTTTTATACCTCAGAGTTTCAGGATTCCCCCATGTGACTAGCTACATCACTGGAGGGGAGGTATATGGCGGGGGCGGTTCCAGGAGAATATCTCTTCATACCCCACCCCTCCAGTGATGTGTAAGTCACATGGGGGAGCTTCCTGAAAGAGACTACAAAACAGCCCCCCCCCCCACCTTCCTGCCTTGGCTTCCAGCCAAGGGTAATGACAGGAACCAAAGGAGGGAAGCTTTTTAAACTAGAGAGGTGGAGCCTCTCTGAAATCCCCCCCATGTGACTTACACATCACTAGAGGGGAGGAGTATGGAAGGGGATTCCCACATGGGGGGTGTATCCCACGTCTTCGATATAAAAGCCTTCGTCCCCAACCTTTAGCCATTACTCCTGGTTGGGAGCGGGGATAGAAAATGGGAAGAGCGCGTTCTCAGTTTTTTACACTGCCGCCACCTTGGGGAGGATTATAGGATTGTAGAGTGGCAGAATTTCAGTGCTGGAGTTTCGACACCTTATGGAAAGAACCAGCGCCCAAACACCAGTGCCGTCTAGGACACTCAGAACAATTAAAGGATGAGCTGGCCCGCATCAAAGCACCTGAGCCCTTGAATGAACTCATTTCACTGGTTGTCCAGGTTGACCGCTGGCTACGTGAACGCAGTGGGGAATCTTCTGCCTCCTCCCATTGGGTCAACCCCCGGACTCCATCTGTAACCGTGACTTCTCCGCCTGAGTCAGAAAGCGATGAATCTCTGCAACTGGAAACCATATGGGTGCCTTATCTCAGGAAGAAAGGTTGCATCACAGGTGTCAAAACCTTTGCATGTACTGTAGAGACTGCGGACACTACACAGCCAACTGCCCCATCAGACCTGCAGGTAAGACCAGACCAACAGCTCTGGCTAAGAGCACATCTCTTCCTTTTCAGGGCATTCACATCTCTGTGTCTCTTATCTTCCAGCGGAAGATCGATTGAGACCACTGCCATGATTGACTCGGAGCCTGCAGTTGTTTCATGGACCTAGAATTTGCTCAGGCCCATGATATTCCATGGGAAGCTCACTCCATGCTTCTCTCTCTGGACAATGGAACCACCGTTAAAGTGGACCAATCACCAGGATTTTGACTACCCTGGTAATTGATCCTGATGTAGGATGCCCCCCTGTGTAAAACCATCCAGATCACCCCCTTTCACTCACCTTTCCACGTTCCCACTGCGCAAGCATGGGCGCTAGTCCAAATAGCACTTTATGCGGAGCATACTAATGCATGGCCTAAAGCCACTGATTTGAACTTTGTGCCCCTGGCAGCATCCCGGCTACCCTGTGAAGTTCGCACTCCCACGTGTCTGGCCTATTTGAATGGCTGAGCGCGGAAAGCGTGCACAGCTGCAGAGAAGCCAGGGGTGCGGTAGTTCGCGTTGCGTGGGCCTCCGAATCCGTCAGGCAGACGAGTGGAAAATGGCCCTCTGAGCTTTCGCAAAGCATGAATACCTGGTCATGCCGTTTGGACTTTGTAATGGCCCTGGAAAATTCCAGCACTTTGTGAATGATGTTTTCTGCGATTACCTTGATATCTTTATTATCATCTATTTGTATGACATCTTGATCTTCTCTTTCTCCCTTGCTGAACATTGTAAACATGTCCTGATGACCGTCCATCAGCTGTATGCAAAATTAGAGAAGTGCCTGTTCGAGCAGTCCTTTATCTAGTTTTTGGGGTTGCTCATCACCAGTACTGAAATTCTAAAGTGGCCCCGACCCACAAATCATGTGCAATGTCTCATTTGCTTCACCAACTTCTCGAAAATAGTTTGTCCTATCACCAAGCTCACTCTAAAGAATATTCCTTTAGTCTGGCCAAAGCAGCTGGGGTTACCTTCTGGAAGCTAACAGACACCCTATCCTGAATCTTACAGATCACAAGAATCTTGATTATCTTTGTTCTGGTAAGAGACTTCGGCCAAGCTGGTGGTAATTTTTCTTCTCTCATTTCTCCTTCTGCATATCTTATCACTTGGGCCACTAAACCAGACGCTCTTTCGCGTCTTCACCCATATGATCAAGACCAATTTTGGTGGCCCACATTACGTCTTGACTGAAAGTCTTACATTGCCTCTTGCGGCACATGTGCTCGCAACAAACACATACCTGCCAAGCCCGTGGACCTTCTCATGTCTCTCCTTCCAAACAGATTTCCATGGATTTCATTGCGGAACTGCCAACCTCAGATAACAATAATAATATTCTGGTGGTGGAGGACTATTTAACTAAATACGCCCATTTATGTCCTATGCTCCCTGCTGAATCGACCCTAGCGAATGTGTGTGTGTATGTGTGTGCAGGCGAGCTTATATTTTTTATAGCTCTGGTCACACAGGAGTCACATGACACAGCAATGGAGGGAGGGTAATCTGGTCCTGTTCTGGGAGATTCTCAGGCTCCAGGCTGCATAACCACCTATCCCCGCCACTCTTATGGCATAAGCACTTCCCACTTGACCAGCCAATGACAAATGGGGTTGACCAGTTGGGGGGGGGGCACAGCATCGAGCACATCCTGCCAGTGATCTCAGTTGGTCCCCAGCAGGTTATATAGCCAAAATGGAGCCAAAGATGTAGTGACCAAATTTGGGACATTTCTGTTAGCATGCGGGGGTGAGCCAAACCTTGAGGTCTGCTATAATGCTTTCACATGCCTCAATACTATTATTCCGGATTACATTGTTATCTCTGTTTTACTATAGGGAAGTGGTCTCCATCAATCACTTCCTGGAAGCCGCCGTGGAGAAGGAATTACGGGGGAAAAGACGACTCCAGCAATTTATTGAGAACTTGCTTCAACGCGTAGAACTTGCAGAGAAGCAGCTAGAATTTTATCAGAACCGACAGATCAAAAACAGTCAGTTCAGTGCGGTGGATGGGGTGGTAAGACCCGAAATAATAAAACTCCGGCTCATAGATATCTGAGTGGCAATAGAAGCCACTTACTATTTCACTTATAAAAGTGGAGAGTAAAGTAAAAAAAAAAAAAGGCGATTTTTCTCTTTTGCAGGTTTTTGCTATTCTGTAAAGGAGAAAATTTTTATTTTTGTATGATTTTTTTAAAATGCTTGAGAATTGAAAAAAATTAACAGTTGTAAAATATCACCTTCCTGAATTCCATTCAGTTTATTCTTTTTTTTTGTTGCTCACAGTTTCAATTTAAAAAAAAAAAGTGTGCCCACCAGGTTACAAGTCTGATGCACTAGGCATTGGGGCTGGGAACACAAGGTTCAAGGGCCGAACTGCTGCCCCTTGGCCCTAGTATGCCCCTATGCCCATGACAGGTTTCTCTGTGTATAATCGGGCATGGAGTATCTGCAAGCCACCTCTGGTATGTCAGGGAAGGTTGCAGGGAAGCTGCTTACTTAAGCCCCGCGATCCCATCTGCGTTCTGCATTCTGTAAGCTGTCACGGGTTTCAGAAAGATGTCCGCCCATGAGTGAGGCCATTGGCAGCAGCTAACAGCAACTCTAGTGCCTGCTGCTGGCAGTGGCCTCAGTCATGGGAGTGGTGGCCATCCCTTCTGAAGCCCTGGCCATAGCCTATTTGACAGAGGAAAGAACGCTGATTGCCGACGGGATTGCAGGGCTCAGTTAAGTGTACAGCCTCTTCCGGCTGAACATTCTGCATTAGTTTAAAGTGCCCCCCCCAATCCTGGTCATGGTTCTGCCCTTGACAGACGGCCCCCTCTCCGCCCGGGTGGGGGGCAGAGACAGAATCACCCCCCAAAGTTTAGGGGGACTAGATACGAATTCAGCTCAAGTTCGGGTACCAGAACCGAACTTGCCAAACCCGAGCATCTACAGGTTCGCCCAACACTGGATACAACCCAAAAATATTTTAGTAAATTTAATTCAGGGCACCAGAGAAGTAGATAATCTTTCTGGCACTCAAGGCAAAGATTCATAATGGTGCCATCCACCTGTGCTCAGGCCCCTTTGGCGCCCCCCTGAGCTGCTGCACCCGAGGCACATTCCCCCCCCCCAGCTACGCCCCTGCAGGGCACAGCCCCTTCCTGCACACTGAGGTCACACAAACACCCACGACCGCTGCAAATGTTTTCACTTTAGATGCCTCTGCTGGGCCCTCTGCTGACATGTGTTTTATGGGGTCACCCCAAAGGCCCACAGTTGATTTCCTGGTCTTCTGGAAGGACAGTGGAAGCCTGTTACAGGTCTCAAATGGTAAGGACCCCAGGGCTTGAGCCCCTTGTGCCCCCCTTAATCCCACCCTAACTACACACGGGAATGTTATACAGAAAGTGGAGGGGGCTTGAGACACTCACTGCTCTTAGCAGATGTCCAGACTAGAGAGAACGCTATACTCACGCTATACTAAAACAGCAGAAGGAAAGGTAAGTGTGCTTTGATTTTACATGTTTACACTTACAAGTAGCAACAATTGAGATGAAGGAGTGTCCAGTACATTTGAAACCAGATTACTGGTCAGGGACACCGTGTTTAGTTTAGGGTACCCCTAGAGAGGACAGAGTTTGGAGAGGGGTTTTCCTATGTTGCAGATGTAGTATTCACGTAGTTCGCGGGAGGTATCTTCCTGTATTGCCCATGGTAATTGTAGGTTTCCTTGAAAGTAAAAGGCAGACTTAGTCAAAAAGATTTTAACCAAAATGTCTTTATTGGACAACTTCAGATCCACATCCAGGGTACACGCTCCGACCTTGTGCTAGACATGGTCCCCATCTTGGCCACCCTCCAGGGTTCCTTCTCTGCCTCCCCCCCCCCCCCCCCCTTCCCGGACCACAGAGAATGCTTTAATTTTCGCCTTTCTCCCTGACACCCATGGTGCCCCAGATGAGCAGTCTGGGGTGTATATCTCCAGCATCCCCTCATGACATCTACCAGTGACTCTTTTCACTGGCCTCCAGCCTTAAGGACCATCTGTGTCTTAAAGGGTAATTCCACTTTCAATGGCATTTTAAAAGTTTCCATTGTTGTGTATCAAAATGATGCCCTTAAGGTGCTGAAATTATTTCTTTGTATGGAGCTCTGTGGAAACCTGTGTGTTTGATGTACCTGGCAGAGACTCTGGCTTGCTAATCACCTGACACTCCTGAGCTCCTGAAAATAAAAATGGGCCGATTCCCCCCCCCCCCCCCCCATTGGCTTTAGCCGTATTCTTCAAGGCCTTGCAGGGTTTCGGCAGCTCCATTGCATCATGGGCAGACTATTGCATCCCATTCATGGGCAATGTGCAGTTGCAAGATCAGGGCCGGGCAGCAGTGCCTGATGGGATGCAAGATGGTACCGCCCGTCAGATGGTCGCCTGGAATATGACGGACCCAGGAGATGGATGCCCCAGCAAGGTGTGTAAATAGTGCCCATAGGTAAAACCAGAGGGGGTAGCAGATCAGTGAGGTTTGGGGGAGGTTTTTACCTCCCTCAATGTTCCTCTTTAACCCCTCCTACTTTTATTTAGCCTCTTCAGACAAGGGGATCACAATCTTGTGTTCCAGCAGCCAAAGGGTTACTGGTAGCGTTCTCAGAGTTCTCACCTGGGGAGGGTGTTATTGCTGCTTGATTTTGCTAAAGCTGCTAATTAGCTCATCTGTTACAGTGGAATGATTCTGAAATTTGTAGTCAGAAAGGCTTTACTCAAGGCCAGGAAAGCCACTCCCACTTTAGCAATACAGAGCCACTGGAATATAAGGTACAATATTAGGCACAAGCCTAACACAAATGTTTACTTTAGATTCCAAAAGAGGAAAACAATAAGGCAGAACAAAAAACACAACAAAAATAAAAAAGAAGTTTTCCTTTAAAGTTTCCAGCGTGACCGATTTCCCCAAACTTTTTCCTTTAAATTTAGAGACCCAGGAACCAATCAGTAGCAGCGGGTGTGTGTTTCTCTAGTCTGTGCATAGGCTCACTCACCCTGCAGCAAGGGCAACACCCGGTGCCTAAATTTCCACTGCTACTGTCCTGTACTAAACACTAACTAAACTACACTAAAATGATCCAACCATTATAACATGGTTGATGGCTAATCTATCATTTTGTTACACTTTGTAGTATAAAAATCAATCTCCTTCTTGGGGTGTAGGACTAGAAATGGATAATTTTTTTTTTCGAATCATCCTGGAACACTGATTTTTTTTTGCTCTCCCTCTCTGTATGATGGCAGGTGATCAGTCATTGCATTGGTGTGGCAATGACATAATTGCCACACACAACAATGGCAATGAATGGAGGAGGCGGAGCAAAACAGGCACCATTATCTGGAATTAGAGTGAAGCAGGAGCACTAAAACTTGTCAAAAGGTGCTCTTCATGGGGGGGGAGCAATTCAGGGGAGGTTAAAAATGTGGGTTTTGGTCCGCTTTAACTTTCACTGGTAAGGGTCTGCAAGGACCGTAACCTACCTACTCCCATTGCTTATGAGCCACCTTTTCCTTTGGAGCTCTGTATGATGGAGGACATCTATTTTCTCTTCCTACCAGGTGGAATCACTCCTCTCCACACACCCCTCCATGGTTTGTAATGGAGGGGCCGTGCCAGGACTGGCATACCCCTACCTTGGCATGCCCCCTCCATTGCAATGGTGCAGGAGAATTTTGTTTCCACTGTATTGTGTGTTGAGAAAAGTAAGCTCTTCTAAATCTCTTTTAGTGAGTGACACTGCATCACCAGCTGTTTTAAAGTATTTGCTTCTGTTACAAATGATTCTATTATATCTTTTTTAGGTCGTCCACGTTCAAGCAAGCAAGAGAAACAAGTGCCAGTATGTATTGCTCTTGTGTAAAATATTTAAAATAGGGCAAATAATTTGTAGTTATAGTTGTTTTGTACTTTGTATCTAAACTAAGATTAAAGTGGACCAAAACCCAGGATTTTGACTATTTGGTCCTTACCCCCGCTGTGTGAAACCCCCCAGATCGCTGAGCGCAACCTGTTCCCGGTCCTACGGCACATGCGCGGCCGCTCGTCCAATCAGCGCGCGCAGAGCTGCTGATGTCACGTAGACTAAGCCTTCGTCTAAGGCCAGCGGCCGCATCCCCCACTTCCCTCTAACACCTGGTTTGGAGTGCCCCACTGTGTGAACCCCCCTAGTTGGCCACAGAATGCACCCTTCCCCTCGTACAATCAGTGCCATATGCTGTGCATATTAATGATATAGTGATTACACACAGAGCCTAGCAGTGGGGAGTTGGGGCGGGATCGGAAGCATCCCCAGGCGCAGCGTGGGAGCCCTGGAAAAGATGAGTGATACAGATGATTCGGGGGGGGGGCTCACACACTGGGGCATCTTGAATTGGGATGCCCCAGGGGGACCCAAACAGCCAGATCTTCAAAGAGGAACATCAGAGGCCCTGGAGTCTAAAAGGGTTCCAGTCATTCCCAATTGGGATTCACTGTATATTGTATTGATGGGTTATTAGCGCACCTCACCGCCGCCGCGTTCCGTGACGTCACCGCGTCACTTCTTCTCGCCCTGAAGAAGTGACGCGGTGACGTCACGAAACGCGCCAGTGGTGAGGTGCAGGGGGGTGACACTGCTGCGGCTCTGCTTTTGATACGTGAGATCTTTATGTTATATGGTGTATGTCTGTGCTGTTCTCCGCCCGGCTGGTCCTTAATGTTTATCAATGTATATTTTACATACTGTGGGGCACATTGCACTTTGTTAGGTTTATCGATAAGTTAGATTAATAATTATTCTTAGATAGGAGATATAGGTTCGGGTTATTAATTTAATTTGCATTAGTGAAGCTAGGGGATAATATTCACTGTATATTGTATTGATGGGTTATTAGCCGTGCACTTTATTTCCAGCCTGTGGAATGGACAGACTTTATATTTAACTATTTGTTAAAAATTCAGCTGCATTTTTGTCATCTTGGTGTCCCCCTCCCCTCCCCCCTGTATCTAATCTGTTATATGTTTTTTAATGTGGTTTTAAATTGTCCCATTTTTGTATTGTAAATATATGTACTAATAAAGCCTCTATAGATTTTTATTTATATAAACAGTGGTGCCACTGATTTTGTGGGGTTAGTTCTCTGCGGCCCAGGTGTGTTTAGTTATCATTCACAACCCAAGCCAGAAAGGCAAACTACGCGTTGTGGCTTAACTGTCACACTGTCTTCCCGTCACGCTGATAATCCAGCTTATCGCGTCTCCCCGCTGTTCCGTCCTCTCCATGATGCCACAAAGCAGTTGGCAATCCAAAGGTTAAAGTAAAGGCTCCAATATCGGTTACCATTAAAAAGATTTATCCATAAATAAGACAAAGGGCTAAAAGCATTGAGAATTGTCTGCAGATTGCACATTAAAATCCAAAGTATTTGCAGACTTGTATGCACTTTGTATCTCTCGTTCAGTTTGTATCCACAAGATAGTTTGTCTTTAAAGTGGACCAAAACCCACCCTGGAGTCTATAAGTCTCCAGGGCAGGCATACTCGCTCCCCCAGGGCATCTAGATTTGGGATGCCCGCTGATGCCCTGCTTTTAGCAGGGCGTGTGCCCTCACCAGGCATTTGTGAATGGCCTGCGCGGGCACGCCACCTGTTAAAGGATGGCGGGGATGCGGCCACCAATGTGCTCAGATTCGCTCGCATTAGACGAACTCCTGGATGAAGGGACTGGAGCGAATCCAAGCGTGAGAAGGGGCGAACCTGGAAGGGTTTCACACAGCGGGGAGCCCCCGATCGAGGTGCCTGGGGGGGGCAAGGACCACTTTAAACAACCATGTTCTGTGTCCTCCGATATTACCCGATGCACGTTTCGTCTCCAATAGTGATGTCATCCCGGGTTAGAATTTTTGCGAACACCTTGGCCTTTATATATGGCTGGCAGTGCACCTTTCACTGTCAGTCATGGGCGCTACATCTACTGGGTATCGTAGTCCAACTAACTGAATGGTTAATGTTCTAAGTAGCATGGAATTATGGCAGTTGAATGGCTCCTGTTTTGTAATGAATTTGCAATATCATTTTTCCCTCTTAAACACTGGTGTTCTTTAATTTTCCGGGTTCGTGACACTGGTCGTGCCTGCAGCCAAACCTGTCCTCTCTTTCTGGGAGGGCCTAATGATATACTTCCGGTCCCAAGTTAAGGTAGCACTATCGCTAAAAAACATATAAACACATCGGCTAATGAGAGGAGGGGTCACTTATAGACCCAAACTGAATAAAACTCCAGCCAAGATTGTGGTTTTTCTCTCCTTTTAGGAATAAAATCCAGGGGTGAGAGGTTTAGTCTATCAGCCTGTCACCCCAGATGATCTTTATCTTCCATTAAAAGAAAGCGTGGCTGGATATTTCTTGATGCCGGGTATATAAGTGACCCCTCCTCCCATTATCCAGCAAATTTATATGGATTTTCATTATTAGGCCATATTTCTTTACCTATCAGTGGCGTAATAATTGTGTGTATAGGGAGACTGTAAACTATTTGTCCTGGTACGACAATGCTAAAGCCACTTCTGATCTTTCTTAGAGACCTATAACATATGACGTTTTTAATCTTTTTAAAGGAAGCGAAACAATTTCCACTCGGTCATTAATGACGTCAAGCCCCAGTCTATACAGAAAGGTCGCAGCTACGTGAATCGTGTGGGCATCCAACCAATGAAGCTACTGCACGAGTCCTCAGATAATTGTCGAGAAGCGTGGAAGCCTCAGAAGAAAGGAGACCCTTCAGGCTCGGCCAGGAAAGTTCACAACAAGTCGAAAATTGGCAAAAAGATTTGCATGTGTAATAATGTTTATAAGCAGTATTAGAGTACCTCGTCGCCTGTGTATTGTACAGAAAAGTTATTCTTTCCTGGGTCCTTTTTGCCCAGGGAAGGCTGTAAATATATGTGAGGAGTAGCAATATGTATCTTTGTCTCCATTGTCAGTCTACCCAAAATGTTTAGGTTTGTGGGGTCTCAAGTATCCCCATAGTAAGAGCTACACTTACCGTACTGTGTAGATGATTTAGGAATTTGGGCTCCCCAACCTTTCTGCCTTTAAAATACCAGCAATTCTTAGACTGTCTCAAAGGATTTTTCTCGAGGTTCTACCTCATAGGTTGTTCCAAGCGTCCTGGATAACTTGCTTTAGATTCAGTGGAGACTTTTCTGTTTCTTTCTCTGCAAGTAGCTCCAGGGAGGCCCAATAATGTTGAGATCAGGGTTCTTTAAGAGAGGGGTCATTCCAGTCGTTGCATTATTCCACATTGTTTATTGTAATATAAGATATAAGATAATATAAGATTATATATATATAGATATATATATAGATATCTACATAAAGATCTTGGTTTTGGACTTTGTCATGCTACAAAATGAAGACAAAATGAAGTTGGGACCAATCAGATACCTCCCTGGTGTCATTACATAATGGACAAGCCTTTAGATTTCAACAGTAATGTGACCAAACCCTTCATTTGCAAGCATCTGCCTATAAACAATACAGGGAACCTCAAAGTTTGGCCAAGCCCAATATCTATTTCAATTATGTGCACTATTCTAGGGAATTCCTCATATGAGCATTTGTACGATTTTATTAAATAGAGGAAACTTATAGCCACCCCTTAAAGCGATTGGCAAATCAAAAGTTAAAAAATAAATATCAGTCCCTCCAGCGCTGTCCTTCCTGCTATGTTGGTCTAGTTAGTGAGGAAATCACGTCTTCATCCAGCTTTTAGTCTCTTTCCCGCTGACCTGGTCCTTCAATCAACCTTCAGTGGACCAAAAATGGAAACACCCCCCACTTCCTTCCCAGACGTCCTAATTGGCTGCCTCTCTCTGCAGCAATGAAGCCCCGCCCTCCTCTCTGACACTATGTCCTGGCAGTAATAACTAGAGGCACAACAATGCACTTATTTTTTTACTATGATATATGTAAAGCACACAGTGTGCTTACATCACATCACTGTTGCCACACCCACTGTTTCTCCTCATTTTTTTCGCTGCATCTCTCTGATACTTTTACAAATAACTTGGGAACTACAGGGTCTTTTTGAAAAAGTTTGAGACAGTGCAACATGTAGCCCGAGACAATTGGACTACAATCGGGCGCTCGCCTTTAGTATAAGTTTAAGGATGACCATCCACTATCTGTCCCTTGAAAATGCCAAAAATTGGGCATAAGTACCTTCTGTGTTCATAAAGGCTTGGCAGCTGTAACTGCTCTTGCACAACACAGCAATTGGGTTTGTCACATGATCAACCCAGAAGCAAAGACTTGGTAGTATGTAGGCTTGATTTGGGGCTACTATAGAGAGTGGGATATGGGTTGTCCAGGCTGAGGGATGCAGCAGGCCATAGGTGTTTTTGATAGGAGTTTGGTTTAATTGATGTAATCAGTTGAATTCTTTGTAGAATACCTCCAGTGGTGGAACATCCACTCTTTCAGTCACCGCAAGCGCCAAAAGATTAAACGAGTCTTGCACATTGTTTCTCAAACTGTTGTATGCATAGCCCAGGGGGGACATGCCGCAGGTTGAAGGGGGGCTCGACAATGTTGTTGATCACACCAATGACAGTCTAAGGGGTCTGGTGTATTATTTCACCAAAACGTTATTCCCTTTTGGTTTCAAAGTGCTAAGAAGCCCATGGTCTACTTAATTTGGTAACATTTTATATTGACCCCCTTTTGGGGGTAGTTGATTGGAATTTGTTGCTGCTAGGGGGACAGGCTCTGCAAAGTACAAGTGGAAAGTACACGCTGCCGCATCCCCAGCGTTGTGTGCACTCCCGTCCCAGCCTATCTGAATGGCTGAAAACAATTAGAGCTGTTTGTCAAATGACATTGTCGAGGTAGATGGCTCTCGCGCATCCGCCATTAGTACATGCTCTTTGCTTTAGCTTTTGTTATATGCACTTTTAAAACACATTACCTTTTATTATATATATATATATATATATGTATTACGCAGAGTTCTACTTTAGTCCCTTATGAAAAATCCTCTGTAGGCTTTTAGTAGATCTTATTGACGAACAGGGTGACTGTAACTGTTATATGTTGAAGGGCAGTGGAGTCTGGTATAGCTGCTCCTGAGCCTTAAAGGACAACAATCATTAATTATCTGTGAAAATAAAATGCTATTATATGATAGGCTACAAAAAAAATATTTTTTCATTTATTTATAAATTTATATAATATATAAATATTAATATAAATATACTGTACTTTTTCCCCACTTAAACCGGACCTTCAGCGCCATTTAATGAAAAGTCCAAACCCTTAAAAAACTATTCCACAGTATCTAAAATTAATATATTTTACATTTTAGTCAGTCATTTACTTTTTATTCTTTCCCTCACTGGGCTGCAACAATGTTCTGGACTCTAGGATATGGGCGCCGCCATCTTGCCACAAAAGTATCACATACTTAGGAGAGGTGGCAAAAGTGTGTGGGGGCAGGTTATAGCTGTGCTTCACACAGACAGAGCAGAGCTGGGGTCAGAGAAAGGACAGCAATCTCAGAATGTAAAGCGGCACAGTCAGAAGACACTTCCTGTTTGCAGGCAGCCTGAGACTCCATGTGCCATCATCTCGGATGTTTACAGGCTCAGAAAATGCAGTAGAGGCAGGGCAGATATGCTCTTATTCAGGGTGAATGTCCGGTTTAAAAGCCAAGACTGATATGTATGATTTCTGGGTTTGGTCGCTGGGTGATTTGTCTAGTACAGACTGCTGCCAGCTCAATAGGCTGCTAAAATTGATTTTTCATTATTGTATGATTATGTCCTTAAAATAAAGTATATCTATATATTATATGATTATGTCCTTACATTATTTATATATAGCCTTATACTAAATTGTTATGTCCTTATATTGTTTACATATAGGCTTATAATATATGGTTATGTCCTTTATATGATTTATATATAGCTTTAAACTATATGGATATATATATATATATATACATATTACCTTATATCCTTATATCCTTACACTTGCAAAACAGGGAAACAAAGTGATACCTAACATACTACCTGCTAAACACATTAAAAATGTAATATACTAGTTATATATTGGGGAGGGTTGTCATCAGCATTTTGGGGTTGAGATGCATTAAAGCAGAATATGATAAAGTGAATATTTTTGTAAAAATACATTGTAGAAAGTGTGTTATCAATCATGCAACTTTATGAACAATTATTTTTAAAATGTTTAAAAAAGGGCCAAGACCCAGCAAACCCAGACCTAGTGTCTAAAAGAGTTTTTAAGATGCCCCACAGTGTGAAACCCATTGGTCTTGTTATATACTCACCTAGATCTGGGATCCCGGAGAGCATGCACGTCTGCTGTGTGGCATCCCTGATCTATGCCCAGCAGGCCTGAATGTCTGCTAATAGGGGAAGAGTGACTCCAGGGGATATGAGAGCAGCAATGCCAATGCCATTCCATCTATCCTGAGTGCAGAGAGCGGGGATGTTAATGGAGAGCCATACAATACAGGTGAGTATATCCAAGACCAGAGGATTTCACTCTCTGGGGCATCCATTTTTATCCTACAGTAAAAAAAAAATACTACATGTCTACTAACACTGCCCCCCAGGACACCCTGCTTTGCAATTCCTTGTTAACTTAACCATCCTTGTAAAGCCATATATTGGGGGTAATTTACTCACCTGACCCAGGCTCAGACTGGCCCACAGGGTTAAAGTGGACCAAAACCCACGCTGATTGGCCTGGGAATCTATGAGACGTTAAGCTTTCCACTGTTCCCACGGCGCATGCAGGGGCGTTCATCCAATGAACACTTTATGTTGTGCATATTAATGCATATATAAAGCCATTGTTTTGAAAGGCGCATCGGCATAGGGAGCGATGACGACCGCACCCCAGGCTCTCCTGTGGCGTGTGCTCTTCTGCATATCCTGCCTATCTGGCAGTGGGAGCGCACACAGCTGCAGGGATGTCGGGGATACAATGATGGCCCGCAATCACAATGAAGGATCAGGGAAAGGCTAGGGGACTTGTGGGCGATCTGAAGAGGGCTCACATAGTGGGGCATTCTGAATCCCAGGGGCACCTAGTCAGAGTCTAAAAGACTCCAGGGCCTGTTTCGGTGCCGATAAGTCAACTTTACCTGTTCACAACAACATTAATTTTGACCATAGATGACAAAACTTTTGCACGCACCTGTATATCACTAATGACAAGCATTCTTTAAAGTGGACCAAAACCCAGTATTTTGACTTGGGTTCTGGTCCTTTCCCCCGGGACACCCTGATTAGGGGTGTCCCGCTGTGTGAAACCCCCCTGGTCGCCGAAACCAACTCACCTATTCCCGGACCTATGGCGCATGCACGGCTGCTCGTCCAATCAGGGCGCTCAGATCCGCTTATGTCATATCATCTAAGCTTTCATCTAATGAGAGCGGCTCCGAGCGTGCTGACGGCAGCATCACCTGCTACCCTCTAACAGGGAGCGGGCCTGCGCCGGCCATTCACAAATGCCTGGTGTGGCACGCACCCTGCTAGACACATGCAGCTGCGGCTCGCGCATGCGCCGTTGAACCAGGAAAGAAGGTGTATGGGCGACCTGGCAGGATTCATACAGTGGGGCATTCCGATTTTGGATGCCCAGGGAGGAGAGAATCGATCGGCCCGAGAATCTTATAGATTCCTGTTCGCGCGGGTTTTGGTCCACTTCTGGATGATGATACCCTTCAATTATTTATTTTTTGTTATTTAATCAGATTGTCTTGTCACTGACCTTGTATTTAAACAACCTGCTCTGTACAGATATTTTTGTAAAGATAAATTTAATCATATGTAGGTTCCTCTAATCGCAATAGGAATCTTTATCACAAGGAAAGCGTCCAATGAACCATGAGTCTTATGTTCTGTGAATCACTGGGTTTCTTTGTCCTGCCATACGATTGTTATAGTGACTTGTACTGGAATAATACTGCTGTTGTTGTAGATTAAATCAATTTTAAACACACAATATCTGGGATCTTTATTGTGTTTATCAAGTACAGAAGCTCATACTACAGTTGCCCGCATTGATCTCGTACATCCTCATGAAGGGGCTGCCATCAAGGGCCACCTTTAGAATTTTTTTGCCCTATACTACCCCCAGGCCCCCTTTTATTTCTTATACTGATATGGAATTTATATTTACCAGTAAGTATTCCATAATATAACATTATACTTTTTTAACTTTTTCCCATGGAAAATTGGCTGCTCCCGCTCAATCACAGTGACTGGCCACACCAACTACATTGACTGCAATGGAGGGGGGTGTGCTGAGGCCTGGCAAACCTGTGCCTTTGCAATGAATGAATTGAATCTAGTTGCCTACTGGCTCTCTCAAAATTGCTGCTGTGAGGAGGTTGTCTGGCTGTCTGCATCTCTGGCATGCTGCCATAGCGAGGCATCTGCAAAACAAACAAAAAAAAAACAATTATTAGTATAATTAAAAACGTGAAATAATAAAAATGAAAAAACAGGCCCAATTTCCCACGTGGCTTGCAGGGTGGGTTGCTGGACCAACAGCAACCTCCCTAGGAAAAATTTTTGGAGGTTTCTGAGGAGGACTTGTCACCAGGCACCTGCAAAGCAAACATAAAAAGATGGTTAGTATTATTTAGTGATGAGCGGATCCCTCCGACCCCCCCCCCCCTTTTTTCCTCTGGTGCAAGCATGCACCAAGGTTCTCGTAGGCCTTCAGCAAATCATAGACATAAATATGGAAACCACTGTCAAACTTGATGTACACTAAAGGTTTAGCTTTCACTTGATGAATTACCATGCCATTCCTTTTTGAGCCATCTTTTTTGCCATATTCCATTTGCTTCTTAAACCGGACCTTCAGCGTGATTTAATGAAAAGTCCAAACTCTTAAAAAACAGTTCTCCAGCATCTAAATTAATATATTTTACGTTTTTATTCACTAACTTATTATTCTTTCCCCCACTGGGCTGCAACTCTGTTCAGGAATTTAGGATACGGGCGCCGCCATCTTGACTCAGAAGCATCACACTTACTGAGGAGAGGAGAGTGAGATAAGGTACAGGGGGGCGGGTTATAGCTGTGCTTTGCTCAGACAGAGCAGAGCTGGGGTCAGGTAAAGGTCAGCAGTCCCAGAATGCAGAGCAGCACAGTCAGGAGGCACTTCCTGTTTGCAGGCTACCTGATATGATGGCGGCTTCCATAAGCCGCCATCTTGGATGTTTAAAGGCTCATAACATGCAGTAGATGCAGGTAGGATGATTTTTAATGTGGACAATCTGTGGACAATCTGTATGTACAGGGTGTATCATCTGGATGATGATACCCTTCAATTATTTATTTTCTGTTATTTAATCAGATTGTCTTGTCACTGACCTTGTATTTAAACAACCTGCTCTGTACAGATATTTTTGTAAAGATAAATTTAATCATATGTAGGTTCCTCTAATCGCAATAGGAATCTTTATCACAAGGAAAGCGTCCAATTAACCATAAGTCTTATGTTCTGTGAATCACTGGGTTTCTTTGTCCTGCCATACGATTGTTATAGTGACTTGTACTGGAATAATACTGCTGTTGTTGTAGATTAAATCAATTTTAAACACACAATATCTGGGATCTTTATTGTGTTTATCAAGTACAGAAGCTCATACTACAGTTGCCCGCATTGATCTCGTACATCCTCATGAAGGGGCTGCCATCAAGGGCCACCTTTAGAATTTTTTTGCCCTATACTACCCCCAGGCCCCCTTTTATTTCTTATACTGATATGGAATTTATATTTACCAGTAAGTATTCCATAATATAACATTATACTTTTTTAACTTTTTCCCATGGAAAATTGGCTGCTCCCGCTCAATCACAGTGACTGGCCACACCAACTACCGTATATACTCGAGTATAGGCCGACCCGAATATAAGCCGAGGCACCTAATTTTACCACAAAAAAATGGAACAAGTTATTGACTCGAGTATAAGCCGAGGCGGCTTTTTTCAATGGGAATTGGAGTTGACACACAGAAAGAGAGACACACACACACACACACACACACAGAAAGGGACACACACACAGAAAGAGACACACACACAGAAAGAGAGACACACACACACACACACAGGGACACACACACAGAAAGAGACACACACACAGAAAGAGACACACACACAGAAAGAGACACACACACAGAAAGAGACACACACACACAGAAAGAGACACACACACACACACACACACTCACACACACACACACACACACACACACACACACACACACACACACACACACACACACACACACCATACCACCCAAGTGTCCCTGATTTGGAGGGACTGTCCCTCTTTGAAGCTCATGCCCCCATGTCCCTCGTTGTTCTCCTTTGTCCCTCTTTGAGGTGTAACATGCAGATCTGCATTAATAAATGATTCATTCCCCTATTCAAAGTGTTTCTATTGTTGTAAGTATTACACCCTATCTCCTATCCATTCCTTAGTGAGGAATGTTCCCTCAGTTAAAAATTGTCCCCTCTTTCCCACCCTGAAATGTTGGAAGGTATGCACACACTGTGGGTACCTGCTGCTGCTGCCGCCGCCGCCGCTGCTCTCAGACGCGCAGGTGTCGGGGGTCAGGGTTTGGCCGAGGTTACCGAGGTTAGCGGGGTCCCCCTCCCCTCCTCCCCTCCTCCGTTCCTCCGCTCCTCCACAGCCACCAGCCGCCGCCGCTCTCGCACACACACCAGCACTTCCTGGCTGTTGCGCGCTTGTCGTCGGTGGGCGTGCCCCATATGGCAGGCGTCCAATGAAAACATTGGACGCCGCCCATTGACGACCAGCACGCAGCAGCGTGGAAGTGCCGGTCAGTGTGTGTATGTGTGTGCGTGTTTGTGTGAATGAGAGCAGCGGCGGTGGCAGCAGCGGGTACAGCAGGGACCCGCAGCGGCCGCCCCTCACCCTCCAGCATCTATTGGGTTCAGGGTTGCGGCCTTCCCTGGCAGTCCGCCCCTGGACTCGAGTATAAGCCGAGGCGGCTTTTTTCAGCCCAAAAAGTGGGCTGAAAAACTCGGCTTATACTCGAGTATATACGGTACATTGACTGCAATGGAGGGGGGTGTGCTGAGGCCTGGCAAACCTGTGCCTTTGCAATGAATGAATTGAATCTAGTTGCCTACTGGCTCTCTCAAAATTGCTGCTGTGAGGAGGTTGTCTGGCTGTCTGCATCTCTGGCATGCTGCCATAGCGAGGCATCTGCAAAACAAAAAAAAAACCAATTATTATTATCATTAAAACATGAAATAATAAAAATGAAAAAACAGGCCCAATTTCCCACGTGGCTCGCAGGGTGGGTTGCTGGACCAACAGCAACCTCCCTAGGAAAAATTTTTGGAGGCTTCTGAGGAGGACTTGTCACCAGGCACCTGCAAAGCAAACATAAAAAGATGGTTAGTATTATTTAGTGATGAGCGGATCCCTCCGACCCCCCCCCCCCTTTTTTCCTCTGGTGCAAGCATGCACCAAGGTTGTCATAGGCCTTCAGCAAATCATAGACATAAATATGGAAATCACTGTCAAACTTGATGTACACTAAAGGTTTAGCTTTCACTTGATGAATTATCATGCCATTCCTTTTTGAGCCATCTTTTTTGGCATATTCCATTTGCTTCTTAAACCGGACCTTCAGCGTGATTTAATGAAAAGTCCAAACTCTTAAAAAACGGTTCCCCAGCATCTAAAATTAATATATTTTACGTTTTTATTCACTAACTTATTATACTTTCCCCCACTGGGCTGCAACTCTGTTCAGGAATTTAGTATACGGGCGCCGCCATCTTGACTCAGAAGCATCACACTTACTGAGGAGAGGAGAGTGGGATAAGGTACAGGGGGCAGGTTATAGCTGTGCTTTGCTCAGACAGAGCAGAGCTGGGGTCAGGTAAAGGTCAGCAGTCCCAGAATGCAGAGCAGCACAGTCAGGAGGCACTTCCTGTTTGCAGGCTGCCTGATATGATGGCGGCTTCCATAAGCCGGCATCTTGGATGTTTAAAGGCTCATAACATTCAGTAGATGCAGGTAGGATGATTTTTAATGTGGACAATCTGTATGTACAGGGTGTGGGAAACATATAAGATAGACTCTTATTCAGAGTGAAGGTCCGCTTTAACAAGGCTGCCCACAACCTCTCCTGACTCTCTTTCTGCTGGAGGAGAGTCAGGCATGATACAAAGGTCTTCTTTATAGTCATCTAAAAGCTGATACATGTATAGAACAGGGTCTTTTTCATGTTCTAAAAAACATGTGTTCATGTGTTCTCTGCTCCAAGTCCATGGCCAAGCACATGCAAAGCAAACAAAACATAAATAGTATTATTAAAAAGTAAAAATTAATTAAAAAATTAAATTATAAAAGCAGGAAGGTCCATTTTCCCAGGTGTCTGGCAATTCCACACGTGGCTCACATGGTGGGTTGCTGGACAGGCAGCACTCAGCCAAGGGATAGTTTTGGAGGCTTCTGAGTAGGACTTGTCACCAGGCACCTGCAAAGCAAACATAAAAAGATGGTTAGTATTATTTAGTGATGAGCGGATCCCTCCGACCCCCCCCCCCCTTTTTTCCTCTGGTGCAAGCATGCACCAAGGTTGTCATAGGCCTTCAGCAAATCATAGACATAAATATGGAAATCACTGTCAAACTTGATGTACACTAAAGGTTTAGCTTTCACTTGATGAATTATCATGCCATTCCTTTTTGAGCCATCTTTTTTGGCATATTCCATTTGCTTCTTAAACCGGACCTTCAGCGTGATTTAATGAAAAGTCCAAACTCTTAAAAAACGGTTCCCCAGCATCTAAAATTAATATATTTTACGTTTTTATTCACTAACTTATTATACTTTCCCCCACTGGGCTGCAACTCTGTTCAGGAATTTAGTATACGGGCGCCGCCATCTTGACTCAGAAGCATCACACTTACTGAGGAGAGGAGAGTGGGATAAGGTACAGGGGGCAGGTTATAGCTGTGCTTTGCTCAGACAGAGCAGAGCTGGGGTCAGGTAAAGGTCAGCAGTCCCAGAATGCAGAGCAGCACAGTCAGGAGGCACTTCCTGTTTGCAGGCTGCCTGATATGATGGCGGCTTCCATAAGCCGGCATCTTGGATGTTTAAAGGCTCATAACATTCAGTAGATGCAGGTAGGATGATTTTTAATGTGGACAATCTGTATGTACAGGGTGTGGGAAACATATAAGATAGACTCTTATTCAGAGTGAAGGTCCGCTTTAACAAGGCTGCCCACAACCTCTCCTGACTCTCTTTCTGCTGGAGGAGAGTCAGGCATGATACAAAGGTCTTCTTTATAGTCATCTAAAAGCTGATACATGTATAGAACAGGGTCTTTTTCATGTTCTAAAAAACATGTGTTCATGTGTTCTCTGCTCCAAGTCCATGGCCAAGCACATGCAAAGCAAACAAAACATAAATAGTATTATTAAAAAGTAAAAATTAATTAAAAAATTAAATTATAAAAGCAGGAAGGTCCATTTTCCCAGGTGTCTGGCAATTCCACACGTGGCTCACATGGTGGGTTGCTGGACAGGCAGCACTCAGCCAAGGGATAGTTTTGGAGGCTTCTGAGTAGGACTTTTCCGCACAGCAGGGTGTAGAATGTGACATTTTCGTGGCAGCATGCTGGAAAATGAGTGGGGAGGGAAGAGCGTGGAGCCCAGCGGTTTGCATAACAATAACATAAATTGTTAATGAAGTCTATCGCCACGAACCTGCAAGGCAAACAGAACATGGTTAGTATTACTGTGATGCCTCCACTTCTTGCCTCCTGCACTGCTTCCTTCTTTCCTGCCATCCTTACCCAGAGAGGTTCACTAAAGGATGCCTCTATCATTATAGGATGCCCCAAGCGCAGGATACTGGCCAGCCCTGGCATTTTTTAGATTCTATTTCCAGCCTTGGTGGGTTTTCATCTGCTTTAAGGATCATGCTGCTGCAAGCACTTTTAGTAGCTTACTCCCTCTATTGGAAACAAACCACAACCCCCTGCAGTTGGCTACACTCACTGATCCGGTGCAGTTCTCCAGGAGAGATGGGACCAGAAGCAACAGCAAAAACTGTGCAAAGACAGCAACTCCTCCAATGAAGTTTTAGAAAATTACTACATTGCATTGCCTAGGAGTGTCAGAGATTTGTTCACATATGTGACGATGCATGCACACACAGGATCTTCAACATCAGACATACGCAGATATGTGCACATGCACAGAAGTTTTACTAAGTACACAGAAATATGCCAAGAGTACGCATGAGCTAAGATTAATTCTGTTGTCTGGCTTTTTGGTAAGCTCGTCTCTTCATGTTCCTAGATCCATATCCTGCGTTTCCTTGTGACTTCTGTTGTTACCCCAGCTTGACCTAACTGCTCTTTGTCTCTCTGGTTTTTTCATTGTGACCTTGTCCTGCCCTCTGACTACCCTTGTATCCATAAACAAACAATTGGGCAAGGCACAGTTTATATTCAAGTAATCACAGTAATAACAGAGGGGTGCTGGCCTATAGAGGACCATAACACATGTGTGTCAACTTGGAGAAAAAAGACTAAAGTGAGGGCTGCCAGGTCAGCCCAAGAAGGTCCTTACTATGAAGAGGCGTCTCAACCAATAAAGTATTACAGAATATAAATGCCTTTAATTTGATTAGATAGCAAGGTACAGTACAAAAAAGCTGCCAAAAAATGTAGGACCTAACTGGCTCTCTTAGATCAATATGATATTTATCTAAGCCAGTTAGGTCCTACATTTTTTTGGCAGCTAATGTATGGGTTTTTTAAAATTGTTTTTAACTGTTTGTGTATATAGTTGTGATGTGATTTTTTTGTACTGTAACTTGCTATCTTATCAAATTAAAGGCATTTATATTCTTTAATACTTTATTGGTTGGGTGGCTTCCTGGGCTGATCTGGAGGTCCTCACTGTAGTCTTTACCCTCGTATCCAGGTAGGATCTCTGGCTTGGACTTCGACTACCTTTGGGGCCTCTCACACTACCTATTTAATTCTCAGAGCAGCTTGCCATTGCCTTTCATTTATTATTTTTATTATTGTTTATTTATAAAGCGCCATAGTTCTCAGGCCGGAGAGTACTCCAATATGAACTCTCCGCCAGGGAGCAGAAAGTTTGGCCAGAGCAAAGACACAACAAAACACACAAGCAAACAAAATCCTGCTGCACCACGTGTAGGGCAGATCCTACTTAAATAGCCCCACAGGTGCAGCAGATGATGGGGAGAGAGCATCCAGGGCTCTGCTGACACCCGCTGGTGGCTGATGGAACTGCAGATGGGGTGAGAGCAGCCAGAGCTCTGCTGACACCAGCTGGTGGCTACCGGTACTGCAGATGGGGTAATTGACCCCAGCCACCAGCCGGGCATCAGCTGAACCCGGGGTTCTAACATTACCCCCTCTCTCAGGAGCGGGCTCCTGAACGCTCCTCTGAATGAAACAAAAAGTCTCTCCAGAGAGCAAGACCAAACAGAAAAAGCTCCATGAAATCAAAAATGTCCAAAATCTGGGTATTAATCCCACCTCCAGGATCCACTCTGGAGCTAGAGTCCATAGGGGTAGGGATCCAAATGATTCAAGACAGGGCCCGGGTGCGGATTCATGACAGGGCCGGGTGCAGGCTGGTAGCAGAGCCCGGGTGCAGGCTGGTAGCAGAGCCCGGGTGCAGGCTGGTAGCAGAGCCCGGGTGCAGGCTGGTAGCAGAGCCCGGGTGCAGGCTGGTAGCAGAGCCCGGGTGCAGGCTGGTAGCAGAGCCCGGGTGCAGGCTGGTAGCAGAGCCCGGGTGCAGACTCAGAGCCAGGGAGTCCAGGGGCAGGCTGGTAGCAGAGCCGGGTGCAGGCTGGTAACAGAGCCCGGGTGCAGACTGGTAACAGAGCCCGGGTGCAGACTGGTAACAGAGCCCGGGTGCAGACTGGTAACAGAGCCCGGGTGCAGACTGGTAACAGAGCCCGGGTGCAGACTGGTAACAGAGCCCGGGTGCAGACCCAAAGCCAGGGGGTCCTGAAGCTGGTTGGAAGCAGAACCCGGCTGCAGGCTCTCTGAGAAACCCGGCTGCAGGCTCTCTGAGAAACCCGGCTGCAGGCTCTCTGAGAAACCCGGCTGCAGGCTCTCTGAGAAACCCGGCTGAAGGCTCTCTGAGAAACCCGGCTGCAGGCTCTCTGAGAAACCCGGCTGCAGGCTCTCTGAGAAACCCGGCTGCAGGCTCTCTGAGAAACCCGGCTGCAGGCTCTCTGAGAAACCCGGCTGCAGGCTCTCTGAGGAACCCGGCTGCAGGCTCGCTGAGGAAACCGGCTGCAGGCTCGCTGAGGAAACCGGCTGCAGGCTCGCTGAGGAAACCGGCTGCAGGCTCTCTGAGAAACCCGGCTGCAGGCTCTCTGAGAAACCCGGCTGCAGGCTCTCTGAGAAACCCGGCTGCAGGCTCTCTGAGAAACCCGGCTGCAGGCTCTCTGAGAAACCCGGCTGCAGGCTCTCTGAGAAACCCGGCTGCAAGCTCTCTGAGAAACCCGGCTGCAAGCTCTCTGAGAAACCCGGCTGCAGGCTCGCTGAGGAACCCGGCTGCAGGCTCTCTGAGGAACCCGGCTGCAGGCTCTCTGAGAAACCCGGCTGCAGGCTCTCTGAGAAACCCGGCTGCAGGCTCTCTGAGAAACCCGGCTGCAGGCTCTCTGAGGAACCCGGCTGCAGGCTCGCTGAGGGACCCGGCTGCAGGCTCGCTGAGGGACCCGGCTGCAGGCTCGCTGAGAAAACCGGCTGCAGGCTCGCTGAGGGACCCGGCTGCAGGCTCGCTGAGGGACCCGGCTGCAGGCTCGCTGAGGGACCCGGCTGCAGGCTCGCTGAGGGACCCGGCTGCAGGCTCGCTGAGGGACCCGGCTGCAGGCTCGGTGCAGAGACCCGGCTGCTGGCTCGCTGAGGGACCCGGCTGCAGGCTCGGTGCAGAGACCCGGCTTCAGGCCCGCTGAGGGACCCAGCTGCAGGCTCGCTGAGGGACCCGGCTGCAGGCTCGCTGAGGGACCCGGCTGCAGGCTCGCTGAGGGACCCGGCTGCAGGCTCGCTGAGGGACCCGGCTTCAGGCTCGCTGAGGGACCCGGCTGCAGGCTCGCTGAGGGACCCGGCTGCAGGCTCGCTGAGGGACCCGGCTTCAGGCTCGCTGAGGGACCCGGCTGCAGGCTCGCTGAGGGACCCGGCTGCAGGCTCGCTGAAGGACCCGGCTGCAGGCTCGCTGAGGGACCCGGCTGCAGGCTCGGTGCAGAGACCCGGCTGCTGGCTCGCTGAGGGACCCGGCTGCAGGCTTGGTGCAGAGACCCGGCTTCAGGCCCGCTGAGGGACCCAGCTGCAGGCTCGCTGAGGGACCCGGCTGCAGGCTCGCTGAGGGACCCGGCTGCAGGCTCGCTGAGGGACCCGGCTGCAGGCTCGCTGAGGGACCCGGCTGCAGGCTCGCTGAGGGACCCGGCTTCAGGCTCGCTGAGGGACCCGGCTTCAGGCTCGCTGAGGGACCCGGCTTCAGGCTCGCTGAGGGACCCGGCTTCAGGCTCGCTGAGGGACCCGGCTGCAGGCTCGCTGAGGGACCCGGCTGCAGGCTCGCTGAGGGACCCGGCTTCAGGCTCGCTGAGGGACCCGGCTGCAGGCTCGCTGAGGGACCCGGCTGCAGGCTCGCTGAGGGACCCGGCTGCAGGCTCGCTGAGGGACCCGGCTGCAGGCTCGCTGAGGGACCCGGCTGCAGGCTCGCTGAGGGACCCGGCTGCAGGCTCGCTGAGGGACCCGGCTGCAGGCTCGCTGAGGGACCCGGCTTCAATGGTGGTAGCACTGACAATGGCCCCCGGTGAAAGGCAATGGGTGCTTTAAACTTGAAAACCAGACTTTTTTTTACAAAAGGCAAAAGGTTAGTAGGGAAGTACTCTTAAAAGCTAAGTGCTAGTATTCTGTAGTATTCTGGATCCCCCCCCCCCCCCCCCCCGGCTGCAGGCTCTCTGAGAAACCCGGCTGCAGGCTCTCTGAGAAACCCGGCTGCAGGCTCTCTGAGAAACCCGGCTGCAAGCTCTCTGAGAAACCCCGCTGCAGGCTCTCTGAGAAACCCGGCTGCAGGCTCTCTGAGAAACCCGGCTGCAGGCTCTCTGAGGAACTCGGCTGCAGGCTCTCTGAGGAACCCGGCTGCAGGCTCGCTGAGGGACCCGGCTGCAGGCTCGCTGAGGGACCCGGCTGCAGGCTCGCTGAGAAAACCGGCTGCAGGCTCGCTGAGGGACCCGGCTGCAGGCTCGCTGAGGGACCCGGCTGCAGGCTCGCTGAGGGACCCGGCTGCAGGCTCGCTGAGGGACCCGGCTGCAGGCTCGCTGAGGGACCCGGCTTCAGGCTCGCTGAGGGACCCGGCTGCAGGCTCGCTGAGGGACCCGGCTGCAGGCTCGCTGAGGGACCCGGCTGCAGGCTCGCTGAGGGACCCGGCTTCAGGCTCGCTGAGGGACCCGGCTTCAATGGTGGTAGCACTGACAATGGCCCCCGGTGAAAGGCAATGGGTGCTTTAAACTTGAAAACCAGACTTTTTTTTACAAAAGGCAAAAGGTTAGTAGGGAGGTACTCTTAAAAGCTAAGTGCTAGTATTCTGTAGTATTCTGGATCCCCCCCCCCCCCCCCGGCTGCAGGCTCTCTGAGAAACCCGGCTGCAGGCTCTCTGAGAAACCTGGCTGCAGGCTCTCTGAGAAACCCGGCTGCAAGCTCTCTGAGAAACCCAGCTGCAGGCTCTCTGAGAAACCCGGCTGCAGGCTCTCTGAGAAACCCGGCTGCAGGCTCTCTGAGAAACCCGGCTGCAGGCTCTCTGAGAAACCCGGCTGCAGGCTCTCTGAGAAACCCGGCTGCAGGCTCTCTGAGGAACCCGGCTGCAGGCTCGCTGAGGGACCCGGCTGCAGGCTCGCTGAGAAAACCGGCTGCAGGCTCGCTGAGGGGCCCGGCTGCAGGCTCGCTGAGGGACCCGGCTGCAGGCTCGCTGAGGGACCCGGCTGCAGGCTCGCTGAGGGACCCGGCTGCAGGCTCGCTGAGGGACCCGGCTGCAGGCTCGCTGAGGGACCCGGCTGCAGGCTCGCTGAGGGACCCGGCTGCAGGCTCGCTGAGGGACCCGGCTGCAGGCTCGCTGAGGGACCCGGCTGCAGGCTCGCTGAGGGACCCGGCTGCAGGCTCGCTGAGGGACCCGGCTTCAGGCTCGCTGAGGGACCCGGCTTCAGGCTCGCTGAGGGACCCGGCTTCAGGCTCCCTGAGGGACCCGGCTTCAGGCTCCCTGAGGGACCCGGCTTCAGGCTCCCTGAGGGACCCGGCTGCAGGCTCGCTGAGGGACCCGGCTGCAGGCTCGCTGAGGGACCCGGCTGCAGGCTCGCTGAGGGACCCGGCTGCAGGCTCGCTGAGGGACCCGGCTGCAGGCTCGCTGAGGGACCCGGCTGCAGGCTCGCTGAGGGACCCGGCTGCAGGCTCGCTGAGGGACCCGGCTGCAGACTCGCTGAGGGACCCGGCTGCAGACTCGCTGAGGGACCCGGCTGCAGACTCGCTGAGGGACCCGGCTGCAGGCTCGCTGAGGGACCCGGCTGCAGGCTCGCTGAGGGACCCGGCTGCAGGCTCGCTGAGGGACCCGGCTGCAGGCTCGCTGAGGGACCCGGCTGCAGACTCGCTGAGGGACCCGGCTGCAGACTCGCTGAGGGACCCGGCTGCAGGCTCGCTGAGGGACCCGGCTGCAGGCTCGCTGAGGGACCCGGCTGCAGGCTCGCTGAGGGACCCGGCTGCAGGCTCGCTGAGGGACCCGGCTGCAGGCTCGCTGAGGGACCCGGCTGCAGACTCGCTGAGGGACCCGGCTGCAGACTCGCTGAGGGACCCGGCTGCAGGCTCGCTGAGGGACCCGGCTGCAGGCTCGCTGAGGGACCCGGCTTCAGGCTCGCTGAGGGACCCGGCTTCAGGCTCGCTGAGGGACCCGGCTTCAGGCTCGCTGAGGGACCCGGCTTCAATGGTGGTAGCACTGACAATGGCCCCCGGTGAAAGGCAATGGGTGCTTTAAACTTGAAAACCAGACTTTTTTTTACAAAAGGCAAAAGGTTAGTAGGGAGGTACTCTTAAAAGCTAAGTGCTAGTATTCTGTAGTATTCTGGATCCCCCCCCCCGGTGAAAGGTAATGGGTGCTTTAAAGTTGAAAACCAGACTTTTTTATTCAAAAGGCAACAAAAGGTTAGTAGGCAGGTACTCTTAAAAGATAAGTGGTAGCACTGACAATGGCCCCCAGTGAAAGGCAATGGGTGCTTTAACCCTTTCGCTGCCAGCCTACCTGCGGCATTTGTGTTGCCAGACCCTTTTCTGCCATTTTGCACTGAATATGTTCAACTGTAATTTTTGAATGGATTTACAGGAATTTCCTAGGAAAATTATATATCGTTTTTTTCAGCACAGTCTGCGCTTTAATATGACATGTCTTGTTTTTAAGTTTGTTAGTGTTTTTTTGTTATTTTTGTGGAAAAGTCGTTAAAAAAAAAAATAAAAAACAATTTTTTACATTTTGTAGTGTTTTTTCCTCAGTAAAACATGCACGTTTACCAAAAAAATCATAATGTGTGTAAAAGCCCTATTCCTCCCAATTACAACGGTACCACATATGTATTGATAGACACCCTTTCCTGTCCAGGAGACCCCCCAAACTGAAAAGAGTGCTTGAAGGGATTTTCAACGAAAAAACAACTATTCCGCACTCCTTGCAGTTTTTCCACAAAAACACCCCTTTAGATCTGAAATACCCCCCCAATACCATATATATATATATATATATATATAAATATATATATATATATATATTATATATATATATATATATATATATACTGAAAGTACACACCTTAAGCTTTCTAGGCGTACCAGGTTTGATGTTGTGGCCACAGATGTCCAGGTGGAATCCATTGACAAATGCAGGCTTTTCACAGGGTTTCTTGACAATAGTAAAAAAACAGAATCAAACCCACATTTTTAAAAAAAAAACACTTTAATCTTAAAAAAACACACCAAATTGGAAACAGCAAGGTCTCCCGAACAGAACAATACCCAACATGCATAGCTACCTGTAAGGGTAGGGTTACCAATCAACACTAATACGCATGAAGGGCATTTCACTAGAAAATTCCTACTCTGCGGACAACATGCACACCCTACACTTTTTCAACCAAAACAACACTTTTCAATTAAAATACCCCCCACAAACCATATATTCCCTGAAAGTACACCCCTTAGGCATTCTAGGCGTACCAGGCTTGTTGCTGTGGGCGCAGCTTTCGGGGCGCAAACCTTCAAGGAATTACCTGGTTGCACTGGATTTTGCTAAAAAAAAGTTAAAATGCTAAATCAAACCCACATTTTCCTAAAAAAAAAATAGGCCAATAATAAAAATACACACCTAATTGAAACCGACAAGGTCCCCCGAACAGAACAATACCCAACATGCATAGCTACCTGTAAGGGTAGGGTTATCAATCACCCCAAAGTTAAGCATACGCATGAAGGGCATTTCACTAGAAAATTCCTACTCTGCGGACAACATGCACACCCTACACTTTTCCAACCAAAACAACACTTTTCAATTAAAATACCCCCCACAAACCATATATTCTCTCAAAGTACACCCCTTAGGCATTCTAGGCGTACCAGGCTTGTTGCCGTGGGTGCAGCTTTTGGGGCGCAAACCTTCAAGGAATGACCTGGTTGCACTGGATTTTGCTAAAAAAAAAAAGTTAAAATGCTAAATCAAACCCACATTTTCCTAAAAAAAAAATAGGCCAATCATAAAAATACACACCTAATTGAAACCGACAAGGTCCCCCGAACAGAACAATACCCAACATGCATAGCTACCTGTAAGGGTAGGGTTACCAATCACCCCAAAGTTAAGCATACGCATGAAGGGCATTTCACTAGAAAATTCCTACTCTGCGGACAACATGCACACCCTACACTTTTCCAACCAAAACAACACTTTTCAATTAAAATACCCCCCACAAACCATATATTCTCTGAAAGTACACCCCTTAGGCATTCTAGGCGTACCAGGCTTGTTGCCGTGGGTGCAGCTTTCGGGGCGCAAACCTTCAAGGAATGACCTGGTTGCACTGGATTTTGCTAAAAAAAAAAGTTAAAATGCTAAATCAAACCCACATTTTCCTAAAAAAAAATAGGCCAATAATAAAAATACACACCTAATTGAAACCGACAAGGTCCCCCGAACAGAACAATACCCAACATGCATAGCTACCTGTAAGGGTAGGGTTATCAATCACCCCAAAGTTAAGCATATGCATGAAGGGCATTTCACTTGAAAATTCCTACTCTGCGGATAAAATGCACACCCTACACTTTTTCAACCAAAACAACACTTTTCAATTACAATACCCCCCACAAACCATATATTCTCTGAAAGTACACCCCTTAGGCATTCTAGGCGTACCAGGGTTGTTGCCGTGGGTGCAGCTTTCGGGGCGCAAACCTTCAAGGAATTTCCTGGTTGCACTGGATTTTGCTAAAAAAAGGTTAAAATGCTAAATCAAACCCACATTTTCCTAAAAAAAATAGGCCAATCATAAAAATACACACCTAATTCAAAACGACAAGGTCCCCCGAACAGAACAATACCCAACATGCATAGCTACCTGCAAGGGTACAGTTACCAATCACCCAAAACTAACGCATGTGCTATGGAAAAATAACAAAACAATTTCTTACCTGTACTAAGAAGTGCAATTAGGATACTGTAGCTGTGGCATCAGATTATAAGATCAGTGCGGTGATCAATGACCAATATCAGGAAACAAGAACCTGAAATGGGTAACATTTTTTAATCATCACTTGCCACAAGTAACCAGCTGCTCCTGCTCCAGCACTTCCCATCGGATTAGCAACAGCTCCAAAGAAACTAAAAGAAAATAAAATATAATGGCAACACAAAATACCTGTGCCAGCACACAGGAAACATAATTTAACTAAAAGGGGCCCACCTACAGACTAAAACAAAAAATGCAGGAGAAAAAAATGCATTTCTCAATAATCTAATTGAGTATGGTATACCTCAAAACTATTTTCGAGGCATAAACCGGGTTGGATGGGACAGGTCGGGCAATAGTACCGCACATCTCTTCTAATGCCACGCTTCCTGCAAACCCTACAAGCTCTCTGGGGATACCGCTTTCTACCAATATCGGGAAGCAACTTTATAAAGTGCTTCCCCACTAATCTGGCCTGGTTGTCATTGCTAGGCATATCTGGTTCTTCCGCAGTATCCCCAAACAACAAAGCAGGGAGTAACTGCTGCTGGTATTTTATGTACGATAAATTGGAGCCTGGCACTGCTGCCTTGAAGGCAACAAAGCTGTTGTAAGTTGCCATTTGGACCAAATGTATAGCAACTTTAGTGTACCAGGCTCTAGTTTTTCGGGTGGCGTTGTAATAAGTTAATATTTGGTCCGTTTTATCCACGCCACCCATGAATTTATTATAATCTTTTATGCAACGTGGCTTTTGGGAAGGGGCTCGGGGACCACGTTGCCTTACATTCACAACTGACTCATCGTGGAGTGTTGTCAGGAGGAATACATTTTTTTTACCCATGTATTTCATGGCCAGGACCTCATCGCTTCTTAGAGCGTAAGACTCCCCCCTTTTTAATTTTTTTTCAAGTAGTGACCTGGGCAATCCTTTGCGATTAGGGTTGATGGTGCCGCAGGCCGGGGTATCCAACGAATAAAGGGCGCGAAATAAGGGGATGCTGGTATAGAAGTTGTCCACATATAAGTGGTAACCTCTACCCAACAATGGAGTCATAAGGTCCCAAACGATCTTACCACTTATTGACAAATCAAGGGGACAACCAGGGGGGTCCAGATAGGTGTTCTTTCCTTCATAGATTCGAAAATATTTGATGTACCCGGTCACACTATCACACAATTGATAAAATTTAATCCCGTAGCGGGCACGCTTGCTAGGGATATATTGCCGAAAAACAATGCGCCCTTTGAAAAGCAGTAGTGACTCGTCAATTGATAATTTTTGGCCGGGAGTGTACACTACTGCGAAGCGATCTGACAGGCTGTTGAGCAGGGGCCGTAATTTATGCAGCCTGTCGTGACCGGGCTCACCACGGGGAATAGCAGTGGTATTGTCGTTAAAATGCAGAAACCGCAGTAAAATTTGGTAGCGGTTTCTGGACATTACGGCCGGAAATAATGGAGTTGCCAATATGGTTTGGGTATCCCAGTAGGAGGAAATACTAATTTTTTTTAGGATACCCATTGCTAGAGTGAACCCCCAAAATTTCTTTATCTCACTCAAATTTGTGGGATGCCATGCCTGAACTCGGGCGTGCCTCTGCAGGGGGTTTTGCGCTAAGACCTGCTCGGCATAGAGATTGGTAAAGAAGACCATATCCATTAGGATGGCTTCTGTGATAAACAATTTGAAAAAGTCAATGACACCAAAATTTGTGGTGTCTACATTGACCCCGGGGACCGAATCAAAAGGGGGAATTTCGGGGGAAATATTAGGAGGCCTCCACGCAGACGCTCCTTCACCAGCTGCAGCACTCGATGCCTCATCCTGCACTACACTCGCCTGTAGCGTGGCCTCACTTTGTGCGGCACTATCCCTTCTACGGTGGCTACTACTGGTAGCACTGCGCGGCTGTGTTTCCTCAGTAGAGGATTCACTGTCTGACTCGCTATCTGATCGGAAGTACTCAGACCCTGACTCACTAAAATCTTCCGAGTCAGACGCCATCAGGTAAGCCGCAGCTTCCTGTGCAGTGTACCGCTTACCAGCCATACCCCAATGCAAAAAAAAATTAAACTAAAGGGTCTTCCCAAACTAAAGGCTAAAACTAAAGGCTAAAACTAAAGGCAAATTACAGAAAATACAATTTCACAGTTAAATAAAACAAAGCAAATTAACAGTCAAAAATAGAAATAAAAGTATATAGCTACAACCCAATGAGAAGTGGTGGAGTCAGGAGCAGCAGGTCACGGGATCCCAGCGCACTTAGACCATCCTTGGAGCAGCAGATCTGGTAGATGAAGAAGGTCTTCCTGGGGCAGCAGAAATGGGGTCCTAAAAGCTAGGGGGGTTGGCCTAAAAGAGTAGGGGAGGCTAGGCTCCCAAAAGGAGGGGGAGGCTAGGCTCCCAAAAGGAAAGGGAGGCTAGGCTCCCAAAAGGAAAGGGAGGCTAGGCTCCCAAAAGGAAAGGGAGGCTAGGATCCCAAAAGGAAAGGGAGGCTAGGATCCCAAAAGGAAAGGGAGGCTAGGCTACCAAAAGGAAAGGGAGGCTAGGCTAGGCTCCCAAAAGGAGGGGGGGGGGGGCTAGGCTCCCAAAAGGAGGGGGGGGCTAGGCTCCCAAAAGGAGGGGGGGCTAGGCTCCCAAAAGGAGGGGGGGGCTAGGCTCCCAAAAGGAGGGGGGCTAGGCTCCCAAAAGGAGGGGGGGCTAGGCTCCCAAAAGGAGGGGGGGGGCTAGGCTCCCAAAAGGAGGGGGGGCTAGGCTCCCAAAAGGAGGGGGGGGCTAGGCTCCCAAAAGGAGGGGGGGGCTAGGCTCCCAAAAGGAGGGGGGGGCTAGGCTCCCAAAAGGAGGAAGAGGCTAGGGTCCCAAAAGGAGGAAGAGGCTAGGGTCCTAAAAGAGCAAGCGAAAGGTCCAAACAAAGGCAGTAGCGATCTCAGCGAACCACCTAAGAGAAAAAGTTAAGATTAGGGAGTGTTTAGGACGCATGCATGGACAACAGCTGCACTATGCTATACCTAGAGCGGTGGTAAGGTAAGATTTACTGGCAATCGAGGGGATTCACTCTGACCGCCGGCACGCACCCACCCACAGATCTCTGACCGCCGGCACGCACCCACCCACCCGCAGATCTCTGACCGCCGGCACGCACCCACCCACCCGCAGATCTCTGACCGCCGGCACGCACCCACCCACCCGCAGATCTCTGACCGCCGGCACGCACGCACCCACCCACCCGCAGATCTCTGACCGCCGGCACACACGCACCCACCCGCAGATCTCTGACCGCCGGCACGCACGCACCCACCCGCAGATCTCTGACCGCCGGCACACACGCACCCACCCGCAGATCTCTGACCGCCGGCACGCACGCACCCACCCACCCGCAGATCTCTGACCGCCGGCACGCACCCACCCACCCGCAGATCTCTGACCGCCGGCACGCACCCACCCACACGCAGATCTGACCGCCGGCACGCACACACACACGCACAGATCTGACCCCACACACGCACAGATCTGACCCCCACACACACAGATCTGATCCCAAATCTGACCCCCACACACACAGATCTGATCCCAGATCTGACCCCCACACACACACAGATCTGATCCCAGATCTGACCCCCACACACACAGATCTGACCCCCACACACACAGATCTGACACACACACACACACACACAGATCTGACCCCAGATCTGACCCCCACACACACAGATCTGACCCCAGATCTGACCCCCACACACACAGATCTGACCCCCACACACACACAGATCTGACCCCAGATCTGACCCCCACACACACAGATCTGACCCCAGATCTGACCCCCACACACACAGATCTGTCCCCAGATCTGACCCCCACACACCCAGATCTGACCCCAGATCTGACCCTCACACACCCAGATCTGACCCCCACACACACAGATCTGACCCCAGATCTGACCCCCACACACACAGATCTGACCCCAGATCTGACCCCCACACACACAGATCTGACCCCAGATCTGACCCCCACACACCCAGATCTGACCCCCACACACACAGATCTGACCCCCACACACACAGATCTGACCCCAGATCTGACCCCCACACACACAGATCTGACCCCAGATCTGACCCCCACACACACAGATCTGACCCCCACACACACAGATCTGACCCCCACACACACAGATCTGACACACACACACACACACACACACACACACACAGATCTGACCCCACACACACAGATCTGACCCCCACACACACAGATCTGACCCCCACACACACAGATCTGACCACACACACACACACACAGATCTGACCACACACACACACAGATCTGACCACACACACACACACACAGATCTGACCACACACGGCGCACTACAAATGCAAGAATTCCTACGGCCACCCACCCCCGGCGGCGCACAGATGGCGGCCATGGCGGCGGCGCACAGATGGCGGCGGCGCACTACAAGTGCTAGGAATCCTACGGCCACCCACCCCACCCCCCCGCGGCGCACAGATGGCGGCGATGGCGGCGGCGCACAGATGGCGGCGGCGCACTACAAGTGCTAGGAATCCTGCGGCCACCCACCCACTCACCACCCCCACCCCCCAACAAGTCAGTGACCCCCCCACACACCCCTCCTACCTCAGATCCGGCGATTGAAGAGAACAGCAAGAGACCGCATGCTGTTAATATAGGGGAGGCGCCGGCTGATGACAGCAGCCATGCGCCTCCCTTCCTATTGGTCCAGCGATGATCAGCTGACTGGGGTGAGGTAAGGGTCACCTCCACATGACCCTCTGACGTCTCTTCACCAATGCTGAGAAGGAATGGATGTCTTCTGCAGCCCCTGATGGCCACAAGGTAAGTAAGTGTCAAGCCCGTAACACCTACGTAGGTATTACGGGCTTGGCAACAAAAGGGTTAAACTTGATAACCAGACCTTTTTATACAAAAGGCAAAAGGTTAGTAGGGAGGTACTCTTAAAAGCTAAGTGCTAGTATTCGGGATCCCCCCCCCCCCCCCCCGGTGAAAGGTAATGGGTGCTTTAAAGTTGAAAACCAGACTTTTTTATTCAAAAGGCAACAAAAGGTTAGTAGGCAGGTACTCTTAAAAGATAAGTGGTAGCACTGACAATGGCCCCCAGTGAAAGGCAATGGGTGCTTTAAACTTGATAACCAGACTTTTTTATACAAAAGGCCAAAAGGTAAGTAGGCAGGTACTCTTAAAAGGGATGCCCCCCCAGGCGAAAGGCAAAGTTTGCTTAAAAAGTGACTTTGTTTACAAAATGTAACCAGTTAGCAGACAGGTACTCTTGAAATATTTATGCCAGTGTTTGGGATGCCCCCTCTTCAAATACATAGGTTGGCTGCTTTTGTAGTGGAAAAGTGACTTTCTTTACAAAATGCAACCAGTTAGTAGACAGGTACTCTTGAAATATTTATGCTTGTATTTGGGATGCCCCCTCTTCAAATACATAGGCTGGCTGCTTTGACATTGGAAAAGTGACTTTCTTTGCAAAATGCAACCAGTTAGTAGACAGGTACTCTTGAAATATTTATGCTAGTATTTGGGATGCCCACCCCGGTGAAAGGCAAAGTTTTTTAAAAAAGTGACTTTCTTTACAAAATGCAACCAGTAGGTAGACAGGTACTCTTCAAATATTTGGGATGCCCCCTCTTCAAATACATAGGCTGGCTGCTTTGACATTGGAAAAGTGACTTTCATTACAAAATTCAACCAGTTAGTAGACAGGTACTCTTGAAATATTTATGCTAGTATTTGGGATGCCCAACCCGGTGAAAGGCAAAGTTTTTTTAAAAAGTGACTTTCTTTACAAAATTTGACCAGTTAGTAGACAGGTACTCTTCAAATATTTATGCTAGTATTTGGGATGCCCAACCCGGTGAAAGGCAAAGTTTTTTTAAAAAGTGACTTTGTTTACAAAATGCAACCAGTTAGCAGACAGGTACTCTTGAAATATTTATGCTAGTATTTGGGATGCCCCCTCTTCAAATACATAGGCTGGCTGCTTTGACATTGGAAAAGTGACTTTCTTTACAAAATGCAACCAGTTAGTAGACAGGTACTCTTGAAATATTTATGCTAGTATTTGGGATGCCCCCTCTTCAAATACATAGGTTGGCTGCTTTTATAGTGGAAAAGTGACTTTCTTTACAAAACGCAACCAGTTAGTAGGCAGGTACTCTTGAAATATTTATGCTAGTATTTGGGATGCCCACGCCGGCGAAAGGCAAAGTTTGCTTAAAACGTGACTTTCTTTACAAAATGCAACCAGTTAGTAGACAGGTACTCTTATTAATATTAATGCTAGCATGCTTTTTAAAGAATGACACCAGGACAAGGAAAAGCTAAATAGGCAGGTGTGTTATTAACACTAAATAGGCTTGAAAGCTGATGCAAACAATTTAAACTTCCCCTGTCTTTCTCTGTCACTGTCACAGCCTCTCTCCTTCTCTATCTGCCCCTCGCTTCTTCTGTTCTTTGTTCTATCTATCTATCTATCTATCTATCTATCTATCTATCCCTCGCTCTCTCCCTGCCTGATCTGCTCTGGCTGCAATACAGTGTCAGAATGAGCTTCCGCAAAATGGCCGCCGCTTATAAAGGTCTGTGACATCATCGGTAAGCCTGTCTGCTGATAGGTAGCATGTGACGCCTACCCAGGATTCCTTGCCCCATGGGACATGTCCTGACATGTGCATCCACCATTTCAGATGGGCTGGATAGCAGTAAATGGAGTTTTAAGGAAGCGATTCGAGCGATTGAACTGCGGCGACATTCGGAATCGTAACAAATCGAATTTTTACTGAAATTCGTAACGAATTTGGTTTCATCAGAATCGATTCACTCATCTCTAATGGACATGGAGAGAGAGTTGTTTGGTGGCAGCTGGATTGTTGGAGTTGATAGGTATGTTAAATGTCAGCAATGCTGCTCTTGTGGCGCTGCAACGCTGGCCATCCTGGAGACATTCACAATCCTAATCCCTTCAGTCTGCACATCTAAAGGGATGCTGGGGAGGCACTGACAATCAGACACTGGCTCGCTTCACTTCCTTTCTGCTTTTAAAAATCCCACACAGGCTGTGCCTAAACAATGTGTGTTTTCCATAGGCTCCTGAAATCCAGCTGCGTCTGTCCCCTTCCTGCATTTCATCCGTTCTCTGGTCCCTCATCTAGTCCCTGCTGAGGCTGTTTCTGGAATTCACACCTTGACCTTCGAATTCTGCTCTGCTGTGTTTATCCAGGAATCCTGCGGTGACCCATCCTTCTTGGCTGCCATGTTCTCCTATCGGTCACTGCTATTTGCTGTCAGCACATCTCCATTCTTGAAACCCTGGTGTTGCAACCTGGGGACAGCCGCTTCACCAGCCCATCTCCACCAACTAGGACTGTTCATGTTGATTGAATTCCACATGTGGCTGCACATGCTGTCTGCCAGTACCAGTCATGGGCCAACTAAACACAGGAAATACAACAAGGTAGTAAAATGTATAGAAACCACAGTCAAGCACTGGTCACAGAGCCATCTAGTGGTATAACTTGAGATGTAAATTGCAGTAAATCTAGTCACTAATCACATTTAAAGACAAGCAGAAGCTGTTGCAAAGTATTATATCTCCAACACCCCCTCTCATCTGCTGAGACTCAATTTATTAAAGTGGACCAACACCCAGGATTTTGACTATCCTGGGTGTTGGTCCACTTAGGTGGGGCACCCCGATCGGGGGTGCCCCGCTGTCTGAAACCCCCCCGATCGCCGCAAAAACTCACCTCTCCCCGCTCCCACGTGACCTCGTCCGGCCAATGACAGCGCTCAGAGCAGCTCTGGTATGCGCGTCCAAAGCTGCTTGGACGCGCATACCAGAGCGCTGTCATTGGCTGCGTCTCTCGCTTCCCTCTAACAGGGAGCGCTCCTGCGCCGGCCATTCACAAAACGGCCGGCGCGGGAGCGCGCCCTGCTAGAGGGAAGCGAGAGACGCGGCCGCGTCTCGCGCATGCGCCGTTGGATCGCAGGTAAGGTGAGGATTGTGGGCCTCCTGGGGGGTTCCTCCCCGCGGGACATCCCGATTTCGGATGCCCCGCGGGGAGGGATCTGATCGGTCCGGGAATCTTATAGATTTCCGGGCCGATCCCCCCTGGGTGTTGGTCCACTTTAAAGAAGATGAGTTTCATAGAATAAATCAAGAAGTCCCCATTTGGGAAGTTCTTTGGTCTCAAAGTGCAGAGGGTTTGCAGTATCTCTACTTCATCCCCATCTTGCTCAAAATAAATCAGGATATGATCCACATAAATAAGCACATAGATCCATCTGGGGTCTGCTTTACTTCTCTGGAAGGCATCATATGTAAGCACTCCATTTATTTTCATATTCCATGCTCTGGTAGCTTGCTTTAGACCATATATACACCTCTGAAGTTTGCATACTAGGTCTGGCCTTTGTACCCTGGTGGTTGTTCCATGTAGATGTCTTCTGATAACTCGCCATGTATTGCTTGCATTTTCCTTGTGGTGGCTACTATCAACAAAGTCCTTATTGTAGCATGTTTAACTACTGGAGCAAAAGTCTCATCATAGTCCTCTCCATATTTTTGAGAATATCCCTTGGCTATGAGTCTTGCTTTGTATCGCTCCACTGTGTCTTCTGCATTCTGTGCATTCTAAAAGTCCATTTACAACCTATAGCTCCCGTTTCAGGTGTTAGTTCTGTAAGTGTCCATGTTTTAGTGTCATGCATGGACTTTATCTCTTCCTTTGCAGCCTTTATCCATTTACTGGCTTCCCCTTCTGAAAGCTGAAATATGCCTTCCCAAGTTGCAGATTCATTGGTACTGGCAGTGCTTGCTTTGTATGAAAGATATACAGGTGGCTTACCACTGTTTTCTCTCATTGAGCGTAATCGTTCTGTGTCTGAGCTCGCTTGTGTCTGCTCTTTAGTACTAGTAGGTTCTGTGCTCACTTCAACTGTTTGTTCAGAAGTTACAGATGATGTCTGATCAGTGTTAGTTTTCTCTTCTGTTCCTACTTCCTCAGTTGTCATCACACTCTCTCTCAAATTTTTAACAAAAGTTATGCTGTTACTTATGGTAACCTTGTCTGTTTTGGAATTAAGGATTCTGTAACCCTTAACATTATCACTGTCTCCAAGAAAGATTCCTTTGAATGCTTGTTTTTTTGAGTTTGGTGCGTTTTTTTCTCTGGAATGTAGATGAATGCTTTGCATCCAAAAACACTCAGGTCTTTGCATTACACTTGGTTTTTCATTGCAATTCATATGAAGTTGTTCTTTGCTGTTTTAGAAAAGAGTCTGTTTTGCAAATATGTGGCTGTCATTGCTGCCTCACCCCAGTATTTTTGTGGTAGTCCCGAGTCTGTCAACACCTGATCATTTCAGTCAGTTCTGTTCTTTCTTTCAGCTACCCCATTTTGCTCTGGTGTGTATGGGACTGTCTTTTGATGCTATATTCCGTTCAGCTTTAAGAACTCTTGAACTCTTGTACTTTGTGCCCTGTGAATTAACCTCCATTGTCACTTCAGTGTGTGCATGATAGTAAGTATGATAGGTTTCCTCTGAAATTGGCTACTTGCCTTTACTACATAGTCTTGTAATTTGTCAAGAACTTCACTCTTGTGTTGCATTAGGTAAGTGACTGTGTATCTTGAATAGTCATCTATGAAAGTCACTATATAGCCATCGTCTCCAGGTGTGGGTGGTTTAGAGGAACACATACATCACTGTGAACTAGGCCAAGTGGTTGTGAAGCTCTATTCTGACTGACTTTAGGAAGTGTTGCTCTTGTGGCTTTAGATTTGATGCAACATTCACACGTAACAGTAACTGGACAAGGGGATACTGTCAGATCCTTTGTCAGATTCTACTTTCGCAGTTCTTGTATGCATTCTGGGTGTCTGTGACCTAAACGCCTGGCCCATATGTGTATACAGTCATTGTGTTTGTGAGTGCCTAGTCTCACCTTTTCCTTCACTGTGATGATGTGATACAGATGGTCATCCAGTTTGGTATGCACTGTGGTCTGTTTGCCGTCCAGGATAAAACACTTGTCACCTTGGAATTCTACAGTGAGTGCTTTAGCTGTCAGATACTTCACAGATTCTTCCTTCAAGAGTCTTCCTTCAAGTTCAGGAACATAGAGCACATCCTTCACTGGTATGGCTAAATTGTGCCCCACATCATACAAGGGTTCCATGCCCATATCCCACTGCATGTATTTTACTTCCATCTGCAAGGTAAATAGTCTCTTTGCTATTCAGATCAAGATTCTGTGAAACATTTTCTATCACTCGTTATGTGACTGGTTGCTCCCAAGTCAATGCACCAGCCTCGAAATGTATGATTGCATGTCACTTTAAATGTGGCATTCCAGTTCCCTTCACATGGATCAGAAATTTAGTATAAGAAGGACCCTGTCTCATTTGCTCTGCTTTCCCTATATTCTCTCTTTATTTGTCCCTGTTTGTTGCACCTAAAACACACTCTGGTTTCCTTCTTGTGTACATTTGTGTCTGTAGCTTTAAGAGCGGTTCTGGTGTTAGTTTCTGTAGAGTCAGGCCAAGCTCCTTTCTTTGCTGATACTCATTTATGAGCCAGGTCTTTACAAATGCTAGTGTCAGATCTGTCTCAGGCCTTGTCTCCAGCACATTATTCAGTGCAGTATGTCTCAGGTGAGCTGCTGGCCATTTTTCCTCCTTTATATATAAGAACAGTCTTACTTGTATACTTGTATACAGGATGTGTCTCTGTGGATGCTTCTTTATGTCGATCTGCGCATTGGCCTCGCTGTCTCCCATTCTGGGATTTTTTCTGTCTGGGCACTGGGCTTTATCTGTTCTCTGGGGCTTCATTCAGTAACTGGGCCCATAACCTGTTGCAGAGTGGAGCGCTGGGTGCAGCGGAGTCATAATCCAGATAGACATTAGTGGTATAACAGGAACTGGCTTTACTGGAACATAATTGCAGTAAGAGAATGTCACCTTGCATGGTGGCTAACACAGACAGGAATAAAAAAGTAGTACCATAGAGCAACTGAACACAGGAAATACAACACAGCAGTAAAATGCATAGAAACCACAGTCAAGCATTGGTCACAGCACCATCTAGTGTCATAGTTTTAAACTGCAGTAAATCTAGCAAAAGCCACTAATCACATTTAAAGACAAGCAGAAGCTGTTGCAAAGTATTGTATCTCCAACATTTTCTAGCAAATATATTGTGATCCGCTATCATCTGAAGTTTTCTGTTTATTTTTCTGAAACCCATGATAATGACCAGTGTCCCCATTATTGCTCAGACTTGCACTATAACAGACTCTGGCCACAGATAAGGATGCCTGCTCCAGTCCTCTCCTGCCTGCTTGTCGGGTACTTGGCCTTGTTGCTCTGTCTGCTTCTGTTTGTCATTGTGAGATGTGTGCGGCTGCTTTGCTCCTGCGTCATCCTAATACTGATTATTTCCGTTCATCTTGTCTGAAGTGGCTGAAGTACACTATTTCAGTGACTGGGACTGAAACATTTTGAGAAAAAAAATGATACTAGAATTAAAAAAAACCTTAACCCCTGCAAGACTATTATACATAAATGTACTTTTGCTTCGCCTCACTGGAGAACTTTTCCACCTTACATGGTCACCGGAGAACTCTTCCACCTTACATGATCACTGGAGAACTTTTCCACTTTACATGATCACTGAACTTTTCCCCCTTAGATGATCACTGAACTTTTCCACCTTACATGATCACTGAACTTTTCCAGCTTACACAGTCACTGGAGAACTTTTCCACTTTACATGGACACTGGAGAACCTTTCCACCTTACAGTCACTGGAGAACTTTTCCACTTT
Organism: Gastrophryne carolinensis; assembly: GCA_027917425.1. Classification (NCBI taxonomy): domain Eukaryota; kingdom Metazoa; phylum Chordata; class Amphibia; order Anura; family Microhylidae; genus Gastrophryne; species Gastrophryne carolinensis. The sequence goes on from CM051235.1 coordinate 593,671,023, forward strand.
ACATGGTCACTGGAGAACTTTTCCACCTTACAAAGTCACTGGAGATCTTTTCGACCTTACATGGTCACTGGAGAACTTTTCCACTTGACATGGTCACTGGAGAACTTTTTCACTTTACATGGTCAGTTGAGAACTTTTCCACCTTACATGGTCAGTGGAGAATTTTCCACCTTACATGGTCACTGGAGAACTTTTCCACCTTACATGGTCACTGAAGAACTTTCACACCTTACATGGTCACTGAAGAACTTTCACACCTTACATGGTCACTGAAGAATTTTGCCACCTTACCACACAAGGTAGAGCAAAATCAAACACTTGCCAATCGCCAACTTGCATGATGCTGGCGGGCTATAAAAGGGACAGTCCAGTATGAATAACTTTTGTGGTTCATAGGAGCAGCCATGATGGGATTACTTTGCCATGCCACCCCATTGTTTTCTATTGACATGTATAAGACAAAGCACTCCCTCCCAGAGACGAAGCTAGGGGTGGGGCGGCTCATGCAACACCAAATTGGGCCTGAGCACAGGTGGGGGGTGCCATTTTGAATCTTTGCCCTGGGTGCCAGAAAGCCTAGCTACTCTTTTGACTTTCCCTCTCCTTCATCCTCTGCATCCTCCAGTACGAGCTGCACTTACCAAACTGTGATCCAGCAACATAGTGCACAAGGAAACATCCCTCCTACTTTGCACACTCTTCTTAGTCCATCCCTGGCAGCAGGGAGATGCCTGTACTGCATTTGCATACAGCACTCGACCACAGATCCATAGTTTTGGAGGTTCGGGCTTCAGCTGTGATTTTGACTGCGGGGCGTACCAAATCAGGATGTCCACTAGGAATCATAATGACTGGACCAAAAGTCATCTTCACTTGCTCATCTCCAGTGGCATAACTAAATGTGATGGGGCCCTGGTGCAGACATTAAATGGGGCCCTTTCATGGCTTATACAGTAAACTCCTTTCTGTCTTTTAATGCAGCTCCACAACTAAAGCCTGAAACAGCAGAGACAAATGGTTCTTCCTTTTACTAAATTATGCCAGACAAATCTGATAAATAAGATGTAGGAACAACCATGATGGGGCCCCCTGACCTCCTAGGCTTGGTGCAGTGCCCCCCACACACCCTGAAGTTAAAGTGGACCAAGACCCACAGTTTGATAGCCCTGGAATCTATAAGATTCCAGGGCAGCTTGATTCCCTCCCCCCGGGGCATTCAGAATCGGGATGCCCCGCTGTGTGAAACACCCCAAGTCGCCTGGAAACTCGCGCTCAGATCCACTCGCTTAGAAGAGCTCTTAGACTAAGGGGCGGGAGCGCATCCGAGTGCGTTGATTGGATGAGAGGCCACGCAGGCGCTGTAGAACCAGGGAAGAGTAAGTCACATTGGGCGACCTGGGGGGTTTCACACAGCGGGCAAGAACCAAAACCCAGAAAAGTCAAAATCCTGGGTTTTGGTCCACTTTAAGCCCCTGCTCATCGCTTGTTTCCTCGTTCCACCCTTTTCAGTCTTACTTCTATCTTTACATTTTGTCTCTCTTTTCTTACCCTAGTTATTTCTATCTACATATTTCTATGATCCCTCTCTTTATACATTCTTTTCATCTCTCTTTTTTTGTATTGGCACATTCCTTAAATCTATTTCTTTTCACACTCTCTGTATCTTCTTCTCTTTATACCTTTTCTCCCTTTTTTCTTCCCCATTTCCTCTTCTTTCTCTTTTTTCCCACCTTACTAATTTCCCTATTGTATGCATTCCCACTTTGTTTTTCCTGCTTTTTACTTAAAGTAGACCAAAACCCATTATAAGATTCCCAGTCCTGTCAATTCCCTCCCCCAGGGGCATCCAAAACTGGGATGCCCCGCTGTGTGAAACCCCCCAGGTCGCCCATAAACTCACCTTCTTTCCCGGTCCAACGGCGAATGCGCGAGCACGGGCCGCATCTGTGCTATCCCTCTAGCAGAGCGCATGTGCATGCCATTCACAAATGACTGGCGCGGGCACACTCCCTGTTAGAGGGAAGCAGGGGATGCGGCCATCAGTGCACTCGGAGCCGCTCGCCTTAGACGATGTGACGTCAGCGGATCTAAGGGTGCTGATTGGACAAGCGGCTGCACATGCGCTGTTGGACCAGGAAGAGGTTAGTTGGTTTCGGTGACCTGGGGGGTTTCACACAGCATGATCACAGCACACAGATCGGGATGCCCCATGGGGGCAAGGTTTTGGTCCACTTTAACATATCCATCTCTGCCTCCCTCTATTTTCTAAATTCCCTCCATCTTATGTATTGTATGTCCGGGGGGCACATCCTGAAATCTTGCATGGGATAACATTTACTCTAAAGCTGGTCCCGGGTAGAGATATGCAGGAAGGGGGACCAGACAGGAGCATGCATGCACCTTCTAAGGTGGTAATCCCGAAACACCATCGCTGCAGGACTACGAGGGATTGAGTCTACAGGCTGGGTGGGTGTACCTTGGCTTCCTTTACTGTCCCTTTAAACAATAAAAGACCAGCATGCACCATCGTATTGCAGGAAATCCTCCATTGCATCATTATATTAATACGTGTTTAAAACCCCGGTGATTAGGAGGACAGTTATATTTTATCATCAGGGCACTTTATAATCATGTAATGTGACTGATTTTAATAAGAATGTATTAGGCTTGAGGATACTTACAAGTGTTACAAACACGCCAAGATAATAACACTGCTGATTGTAGGTCGAAAGGTTACATTAAAGTGGACCAACACCCAGGGGGGGATCGGCCCGGGAATCTATAAGATTCCTGGGCCGATCAGATCCCTCCCCGCGGGGCATCCGAAATCGGGATGTCCCGCTGGGTGAAACCCCCCAGGAAGCCCACAATCCTACCTTTTCCACGTTCCAGCGGAGCATGCGCGTCCGCCGCTGCCGCCGCCGCCTCCCGCGCGTCCCTCTAGCAGGGCACGCTCCCACTCCGGCCGTTTGTGAATGGCCGGCGTGGGTGCGCTCCCTGTAAGAGGGACGCGCAGGAGGCGGCGGCGGACGCACTCTGCTTGTCCGGCGCTGCCTCTCGCTTGTCCGTCGGCGGGGATTGGCTGCATCGGTCACGTGGGAGCGGGGTGAGGTGAGTTTTCGGGGCTTTCTAGGGGGTTTCACACAGCGGGGCACCCCCGATCGGGGTGCCCCACTGAAGTGGACCAAAACCCAGGATAGTCAAAATCCTGGGTGTTGGTCCACTTTAATGTTAATCATTTCCCGACCTGAGAGACACATCTTTGTAGAAAAGTGTGTTAGAAAATGTAGCACACGTGTCCCAAAGGGGTCGGCACTCACATGTCCGGGGAGTGAGTTCAGGATGCTGTGCTCTGTATATGGGTATAAATTGGAACATATCAGTTAATCAGAAACCCATGTACATGAGTTAAAGTGGACCAAAACCCAGGATTTTGACTATTCTGGGTTTTGGTCCTTTACCCCGGGGCACCCCGATCGGGAATGCCTCGCTGTGTGAAACCCCCCAGATCCCTGAAGAAACACCTCTTCCCGGTTGCTCGTCCAATCAGCGCACTCGGAGCCGCTGATGTCACACCATCTAAGTTGACATTCGCAGCATGTGCTCGTGCTGTTGGAGCGGGAACAAAAGTGAGTGATCGGGGGGACCTGGGGGTTTCACACAGCGGGCCATCCCAATTTTGGATGCCACGGGGGGAGGGAATCGATCGGCACAGGAATCTTATATATGAATAAGACATTAAACCCTTGGTTTCTAACCATTAAAGTGAATGGACATAGTACCCTTAATTAGACACAAGATGGCAGCAGTGGGATTAGGCCATAGACAATCATTGGGCCATAGACTTGAATGAAGATTGTTCTAGAAGGTAAGGTATAAAGGGTTAATAGTCATAGCAGGATGCTGGGTAGACATAGTGATAACTAGGAGGATAGTGATTGGTTGGAGGGTTTAGAGAGCAGCCTATCAGATGGCGAAGCAGATTCTACAGCATAAAAACAGAGCGTGGAACAAGCTGGAACACACCCTGACAAAGTGGTTGCTAGGGTAAACCGCGCAACGCGTCGGTGTTGCCAGTTGTTGCTGAAACCAGACTAGAGCTCCAGCTATACAGTGATATTCTTTTCATTACATTAATCCTCTCCTTGTCTTATTGTTTCTATCACAGCTTGTACACTGCTGCACAGGGACTTAAAGGGGGTTGTAGATTAGGGATTTAGATAGGCTGGCTGATTGTGGTCAGCAGCACTAACGTTAGCACTTTGTGATACACTGTCATGCACTAGGCACTTTATGATAAATTGTACATATTAGGGTTTATTCACTCGTTCATGAATTGACTCAGTGAATTTATTAGATTTTTTTATTTAATCATAATAGCACGGTTGTTCCATAGATATTTATTGCTCTTGGAGAGGACTATTTTCTATTAATTGTTTGGTTTATTTGAGAGCTTAAATGTCCGGTGAAGCCTTGTGTTTTTAATTGTTTTTTAATTGTTTTTAGATGTCTGGTTTGTATGTGTATAGATTTCATATGTAACTTCTATATGTCCATTGATAATAAAGGGTAATCTCACATTATTCTGGTAGTGTGGCTGGGTGTTTTACTGGTGCTCCATTTGGGACCGATCTGGCGGATCCCCTTATAAGTGCAATGGGAGCTCGTATTAGACTGAAAACATAGGGAGGTGGGGAGAAAAGAATCAGTCTGCAAGGCCGGGGGGGGGGGGGGGGGGATCAGACCAGAAGTCGGGGAGGGAGAGGAGCATCCTGGGGGGAAAACCCTAAAAAGCCTTGGGGTGGAGAAGATTATCAATCTGGGAGCACAGGGGGCCAGATGGGAGCAAGGACTCAACTGAATCATCGGATAAATAAGAAAAAAGAACTTAACGGCTCATTGAGTACATTCGCCAACTGATAATTTAATGCTAATGATTCTGGGGGACCCTCAGCTGTGTGGGCCTTAAGCAGGTGCACCATTACACCAGTGATAATCTGGTCCTGCTCGGGGTAGGGAAGCTGGCAGGCTTGGGACTCCGGCAGGGCCCACATATACTACACATTCAATTAAACAAGCAGTTACTCACTTTATTAGTAGCTTGCTGGTACACATTTCAGTAGTCACAGATACACTTCACGGTTGTCATCACTTCCATCAACAGCATACAGTCAGTTCCCCTTTCAGTAGAAATAGGTTCGGTCCCCTTAAATGGTCACTTGGGGTATTTACTCCCTCCCCAAGTACCTCTTGCTTCTTGTTCCACTATGGCAAGTTAGAATAGGCTCTGGCTGGATCCTTCTTCTCTTTGGCTACTGTCTCTCCTCCTCCTGCACAATAAGGATGAACAAAGGTCCACCCCACTAACAGGTGTCCTAACCCCTTTATAGTGTGAAAATGCAAGTTAGAGTTCCTCCTAAACTTAAAATGGTGAGTCAGACCAATATATCCATCCAACATCCATCAGAGCAGGTGCCAGGATGCTTACAGGATCTGAGCTCCTAAATTGTTACATTAAAACTTTTGTTCTTCCTCAGCGTTTCGACTGAACTGTGATTTAGCTAAAGGAACTTAAAGAGGAATAACACACAGGAACTTTACTTTCCAGTGCGTTGTTGCTGCTAGGGGGCATCCCAAATTGGGAAGCCTTGCTGTGTCTATCCCCCCATGTTGCCCCATACACTCACTTTTCTTTTGCTCCTCTGGCGCAGACTCGGGGCAAGAGCGAGTGCTCTGGTTGGCTGAGCCGCATGCACTACTAGCCACCCGAATGGGAGGGGGATGCCACACTGTCTATATGGGAATGGAAGGGGGGATGCCACACTGCCTATATGGGGAATGGGAGGGGGGATGCCACACTGCCTATATGGGGAATGGGAGGGGGAATGCCACACTGCCTTTATGGGGAATGGGAGGGGGGAATGCCACACTGCCTATATGGGGAATGGGAGGGGGAATGCCACACTGCCTTTATGGGGAATGGGAGGGGGGAATGCCACACTGCCTATATGGGGAATGGGAGGGGGGAATGCCACACTGCCTATATGGGGAATGGGAGGGGGAATGCCACACTGCCTATATGGGGAATGGGAGGGGGAATGCCACACTGCCTATATGGGGAATGGGAGGGGGAATGCCACACTGCCTATATGGGGAATGGGAGGGGGAATGCCACATTGCCTATATGGGAATGGGAGGGGGAATGCCACATTGCCTATATGGGGAATGGGAGGAGGGATGCCACACTGCCTATATGGGGAATGGGAGGGGGAATGCCACACTGCCTTTATGGGGAATGGGAGGGGGGAATGCCACACTGCCTATAAGGGGATTGGGAGGGGAGAATGCCACACTGCCTATATGGGGAATGGGAGGGGGATGCCACACTGCCTATATGGGGAATGGGAGGGGGATGCCACACTGCCTATATGGGGAATGGGAGGGGGGATGCCACACTGCCTATATAGGGAATGGGAGGGGGAATGCCGCACTGCCTATATGGGAATGGGAGGGGGAATGCCACACTGCCTATATGGGGAATGGGAGGGAGAATGCCACACTGCCTATATGGGGAATGGGAGGGGGAATGCCACATTGCCTATATGGGAATGGGAGGGGGAATGCCACATTGCCTATATGGGAATGGGAGGGGGAATGCCACACTGCCTATATGGGAATGGGAGGGGGGAATGCCACACTGCCTATATGGGAAATGGGAGGGGGGAATGCCACACTGCCTATATGGGAAATGGGAGGGGGGAATGCCACACTGCCTATATGGGAAATGGGAGGGGGAATGCCACACTGCCTATATGGGGAATGGGAGGGGGAATGCCACACTGCCTATATGGGAAATGGGAGGGGGGAATGCCACACAGCCTATGGGAATGGGAGGGGGGAATGCCACACTGCCTATATGGGGAACGGGAGGGGGAATGCCACACTGCCTATATGGGGAATGGGAGGGGGAATGCCACACTGCCTTTATGGGGAATGGGAGGGGGGAATGCCACACTGCCAATATGGGGAATGGAGGGGGAATGTCACACTACCTATATGGGGAATGGGAGGGGGAATGCCACACTGCCTTTATGGGGAATGGGAGGGGGAATGCCACACTACCTATATGGGGAATGGGAGGGGGAATGCCACATTGCCTTTATGGGGAATGGGAGGGGGGAATGCCACACTGCCAATATGGGGAATGGAGGGGGAATGCCACACTACCTATATGGGGAATGGGAGGGGGAATGCCACACTGCCTATATGGGGAATGGGAGGGGGAATGCCACACTGCCAATATGGTGAATGGGAGGGGGGAATGCCACACTACCTATATGGGGAATGGGAGGGGGAATGCCACATTGCCTTTATGGGGAATGGGAGGGGGGAATGCCACACTGCCAATATGGGGAATGGAGGGGGAATGCCACACTACCTATATGGGGAATGGAAGGGGGAATGCCACACTGCCTTTATGGGGAATGGGAGGGGGAATGCCACACTGCCTATATGGGAAATGGGAGGGGAGAATGCCACACTGCCTATGTGGCATGGGAATGGGAGGGGGGAATGCCACACTGCCTATGGGAATGGGAGGGGGAATGCCACACTGCCTATATGGGGAATGGGAGGGGGGAATGCCACACTGCCTATATGGGGAATGGGAGGGGGAATGCCACACTGCCTTTATGGGGAATGGGAGGGGGGAATGCCACACTGCCTATATGGGGAATGGGAGGGGGGAATGCCACACTGCCTATATGGGGAATGGGAGGGGGAATGCCACACTATGGCAAGTTAGAATAGGCTCTGGCTGGATCCTTCTTCTCTTTGGCTACTGTCTCTCCTCCTCCTGCACAATAAGGATGAACAAAGGTCCACCCCACTAACAGGTGTCCTAACCCCTTTATAGTGTGAAAATGCAAGTTAGAGTTCCTCCTAAACTTAAAATGGTGAGTCAGACCAATATATCCATCCAACATCCATCAGAGCAGGTGCCAGGATGCTTACAGGATCTGAGCTCCTAAATTGTTACATTAAAACTTTTGTTCTTCCTCAGCGTTTCGACTGAACTGTGATTTAGCTAAAGGAACTTAAAGAGGAATAACACACAGGAACTTTACTTTCCAGTGCGTTGTTGCTGCTAGGGGGCATCCCAAATTGGGAAGCCTTGCTGTGTCTATCCCCCCATGTTGCCCCATACACTCACTTTTCTTTTGCTCCTCTGGCGCAGACTCGGGGCAAGAGCGAGTGCTCTGGTTGGCTGAGCCGCATGCACTACTAGCCACCCGAATGGGAGGGGGATGCCACACTGTCTATATGGGAATGGAAGGGGGGATGCCACACTGCCTATATGGGGAATGGGAGGGGGGATGCCACACTGCCTATATGGGGAATGGGAGGGGGAATGCCACACTGCCTTTATGGGGAATGGGAGGGGGGAATGCCACACTGCCTATATGGGGAATGGGAGGGGGGAATGCCACACTGCCTATATGGGGAATGGGAGGGGGAATGCCACACTATGGCAAGTTAGAATAGGCTCTGGCTGGATCCTTCTTCTCTTTGGCTACTGTCTCTCCTCCTCCTGCACAATAAGGATGAACAAAGGTCCACCCCACTAACAGGTGTCCTAACCCCTTTATAGTGTGAAAATGCAAGTTAGAGTTCCTCCTAAACTTAAAATGGTGAGTCAGACCAATATATCCATCCAACATCCATCAGAGCAGGTGCCAGGATGCTTACAGGATCTGAGCTCCTAAATTGTTACATTAAAACTTTTGTTCTTCCTCAGCGTTTCGACTGAACTGTGATTTAGCTAAAGGAACTTAAAGAGGAATAACACACAGGAACTTTACTTTCCAGTGCGTTGTTGCTGCTAGGGGGGCATCCCAAATTGGGAAGCCTTGCTGTGTCTATCCCCCCATGTTGCCCCATACACTCACTTTTCTTTTGCTCCTCTGGCGCAGACTCGGGGCAAGAGCGAGTGCTCTGGTTGGCTGAGCCGCATGCACTACTAGCCACCCGAATGGGAGGGGGATGCCACACTGTCTATATGGGAATGGAAGGGGGGATGCCACACTGCCTATATGGGGAATGGGAGGGGGGATGCCACACTGCCTATATGGGGAATGGAAGGGGGGATGCCACACTGCCTATATGGGGAATGGGAGGGGGAATGCCACACTGCCTTTATGGGGAATGGGAGGGGGAATGCCACACTGCCTATATGGGAAATGGGAGGGGAGAATGCCACACTGCCTATGTGGCATGGGAATGGGAGGGGGGAATGCCACACTGCCTATGGGAATGGGAGGGGGAATGCCACACTGCCTATATGGGGAATGGGAGGGGGAATGCCACACTGCCTATGGGAATGGGAGGGGGGAATGCCACACTGCCTATATGGGGAATGGGAGGGGGAATGCCACACTGCCTATATAGGGAATGGAGGGGGAATGCCACACTGCCTATATGGGGAATGGGAGAGGGGAATGCCACGCTGCCTATATGGGGAATGGGAGGGGGGATGCCACACTGCCTATGAGGAATGGGAGGGGGATGCCACACTGCCTATATGGGAATGAGAGGGGGGGAATGCCACACTGCCTTTGGGAATAGGAGGGGGGAATGCCTCACTGCCTATGGGAATGGGAGGGGGAATGCCACACTGCCTATGGGAATGGGAGGGGGGAATGCCTCACTGCCTATGGGAATGGGAGGGGGGAATGCCTCACTGCCTATGGGAATGGGAGGGGGGAATGCCTCACTGCCTATGGGAATGGGAGGGGAATGCCACACTGCCTATATGGGAATGAGAGGGGGCACACTGGCCATGTGGAATGGGGGGAATGCCACACTGGCCATGTGGAATGGGGGGGTGCCACTCTGCCTGTAATGGTGGAGTTCTGCACATTGCCTATTATTCGGTTCTTGGGGGGATGGAGTTTTAGCACAACATTTGGTTCAGAATATTTTATTTTCTTATTTTCCTCCAAATCCTAGGTGCATCATATGGGCAGGTGCGCAAAATATAGTATATTGATCATAAATTATTACTAGTCATTTTTCATCATATTTTTACAGTAAAACAAATAATATGAAAACATCAAAATCTGTCCGAATCAGCAACATTTGGGTCTAATTTATGCATATTCAGAATTTGCCCAATCTTTTAAAAATAGGAAAAACAAAACTTTCTGCAGTGCTGCTGTCTATATAATGGACACTAGATGGCGCTGTGTTACCACAGATCAGTAGGTACTTGTCTCTCTACAACATTACGGTTGATTTAGAGCCAGGTGAGAAAACTCTTCCTTTTATTGTATTGGACCAAACCCAGGGTTTGACTATCCTGGGTTTTGGGCCCGGTCGGGGGTGTCCCGCTGTGTGAAACCCCCCAGGTTACCTGATTGGACTCACCTCTTCCCGGTCTTACGGTGCATGCACAGCCGCTCGTCCAATCAGCGCTCAGATATGCTCGAGCCCCTTCATCCAGGAGTGTGTCTAATACAAGCAGGTCCGAGTGCGCTGGCTGGTGCATCCCCTGATGCCCTCTAACAGGGAGTGTGCCCACGCCATTCATTTGTGAATGGCCTAGAGTCGCCCTGCTAAAGGGATAGCGGGGATGCGGCCGCAGCTCCGGCATGCGCTGTTGGACCAGGAAAGAAGGCGAGTTTTCCTGGGGGATTTCACACAGGGGGGCATCCCAATTCTGGATGTGCTGGGGGGGAGCGAGTATTCCTCCATGTTGCCCGATCAACTCACCATCCAGTCGCTCCCACAGCACAGGATCAAGATGAAAGTGAATGTGCTGATTGGCTGAGGGTCCAGATCAGCCAATCAGCGCGCTTGCTGTCACTCAGCTCCCTGGACGGCTAAGCACCCGAGCGCACGAAGAGAGCTAAGTACGTTCCCATACCGCTCATTTAGAGGCCGGGCGTACACACAGCTAGAGGTGTGCGGGGATGTGGCCGCAGCACAGAGACTCAACGAGGGCTCGGAGAAGGTGAGTGGATCTGAGCATCTGGGGGGTTTCACACTGTGGGGCACCCCAATTTGGGAAGCCCCAAGGACAGGAACTCGGATAGGCCCAGATTCTTTTAGACTCCAGGGCCTCCGAAGCTCCTCTTTAAGGAAGAAAACTGCTATTCACTTTTATTGTCTACATTGGGGCTGATTCAACACCAGGTGAAAACGTACATCCGGTTGTTGAATCACCCACAAGGTAGACAATGAAAATGAATGGTAGTTTTCTCTACTAAAAAAGGAGTGAGTTTTCTCACCTGGCTCTAAATCAACCCCAGTGTGTTAGCTGTCTATAAAGCTACTTTAAACCCAGAATTACCCAGAGAACTAAATGTGACCAGGCCCTAGTCAAGGCTGAATTTGGTTTTCACGCTGCCCTAGGAGCTTTGGGGATTCAGCTGTGAACTGTGTTAAACCCCTTGCACCACCCCCCGGGCCATACATTGCTTTGGGCATTAAAACACTTTTTTCACTATAGCAGTAAGGGCTCGCTCTACACGGCCTAGGGCTGCCTAATGGGAAATACAGCCTTCGGCCTAGTGCAGCCTTTGGCCTAGTGCACTCTACAAACAAGCAGACTTTTTTCATTATAGCGGTAAGGGCCCACTCTACGCGGCCTAGGGCTGCCTAATGGGAAATACAGCCTTTGGCCTAGTGCAGCCTTTGGCTTAGTGCATTCTACAAGCCAGCAGACCTTTTTCATTATAGCAGTAAGGGCCCACTCTACGCGGCCTAGGGCTGCCTAATGGGAAATACAGCCTTTGGCCTAGTGCAGACATAAGATTAACCCTTCAGTCAAGTAAACCTGGAGGGTCCTGGAACTAGACAGCCATGGTGCATACCTGCAAGAAAAGCATGAAGTCTAGCTCCAGTACTTACCTGATGCCAAAACCGCTTATTCTGGATGCTGGATCGTGAAATCCCATGACTGCTGGCGAACTATGGGGTTAGCTGGGTGGGCAGACGTAAGTACTACCCTAAACCGATTAAAAAAAAAACATGTGCCGATTGTCAATTTCAGGCCACTTGCAGTGACAGTTATTTGAAAGATTGTCCAGATCAGGGACTTGCAGGGACAGCTGTTATTTGAAAAAAAATATCTGTTGATTGTTCAGTTCAGGCCACTTTCTGGGACAGTTTGCTGTTATCCAGAGTTAATTATTATTATTATTGTTTATTTATATAGCGCCATCATCCATCATCTTCTGTAGCGCTGTACAAAGTAGTATTTATAGACAGGGTAGAAACATACAGTACATAGACTATTTCAGATGCAGTGTTACAGAGTTAACAATGAATATTCTGAATATAAGATACAATAGGGGAGAGAGCCCGGCCCCTTGCGAGCTTACAGCCTAAAGGATGAGGGGTGAAGAAGAGGGGGAAGGATCACAAACAGTCAGTATCGAGCTTTGTGACATGTGCCCTTTAGAAAATTGCTTAAGCCAGATTGTATGCGTGTCTGAATAGGTGAGTTTTAAGGGCACCTTTGAAGGTTTGGAGGGTTGTGGAGTGGCAAATTGGGTGGGGGAGGGCATTCCAGAAGATTGGAGCTGCACATGAAAAGTCCTGGAAGCGGGCGTGAGAGGAGGTGACCAGGGTGGAGGACAGGAGAAGATCAGCAGCAGAGCGGAGGCTGCGTCTAGGTTGATATTGTTGGATTAGAGATGAGATGTAGGGAGGGGCCTGGTTGGAGAGAGCTATGTCGGCTAGAGTTAGAGGATTCACTGTGGGACTGGCAGCCAGTGTAGGGATTGGCAGAGAGGCACAGAGCTGGAGCAGGAGAGATGGATGAGGCAAGCAGCAGAGTTCAGGATAGATTGGAGGGGTGCCAGTCAGTTAGTTGGTAAACCACAAAGAAGGATGTTGCAGTAATCCAATCGGGATATGACCAGGGCCGCACTAACATTTTAGTGGTATCAAATGAGTGGAAGGGACGGATGCGTGAGATGTTTTTAAGTTGGAGGCGACAAGAGGTGGCCAGGGAGTGAATATGTGGTTTGAAACAGAGCGCAGAGGAGCTGGTTCTGAATGAAGAAGACATGGTACATCTGTGCCTGCTACACCTTCCTCTGGAGCAAGCAGGCACCAGAGATTGCAGCGTCTTTTTGTAGGCCCCAATACTGCTGCCAGAATGGTGAGGCCATGCCAAGTTGAGGCATTGTTAAATTACATGGCACACAGTGCTTTAAGTGGCATCAGATTCCCTTCATCCCACTCCACTTCTGTCAACAGTGCAGAGCCCTCCACCTCATCCCCCTTCAATTCAGCAAGGCCGTCTTTAGCCACGAGTCATGGAGCAGTCACTAATGCTCTATGATTACACTTCTAGCTGGACTTCTATGGGCCAACCACCTTCCCCTGCCGTAGTTGCAGACACAGGGTTCCCAGATGCCCAATAACTTGTGTTGGAGGATAAGGATGTGGACCATCACAGGACACCTACATTGAGGATAAAACACAAGTGCTGACAGCTGCTTTCTGCAAGGTGGATGCTGAGAAGGAGGCTACTGGGGGGGATGGTTTCAGAGTGGTACATCCCACATTGCAAGGTGCAAAGCTTCCTGGCCAATTATCTAGACAAACCGGAGCTGCCGGCTCACCTATATGTATTGCAGAAGAATTTTGGCCCACCCACCGCCTCATTTTCCCACCAGTTGGAATTTCACTTTACATATGCTGGAAAGAGTGTGGGAGCAGCAGCAGGCAATAGCGGAGTTCCAGCTACAAAATACGAGTGAGTTGAAGTGCAGACCAACACCACCAATGATTGGGCCTCCATGAGGGACATTTGTGCCATACTGCAATGCTTCCAGTATGCTACCAATAGGATCAGAGTTGATAACGCCATCATCAGAGTTACCATCCCCATCCTTTGCCTACTAGAAAAAACACTTGACGGGGAATATGATGGTGGCCCAGGAGGAAGCAGAGGAGGAAGAGGAAGGCACATTATCAGGTTGTCAAGCCAGTCCAATCTTGGCTCACAGAGTGGGTTGTTGGACCAACAGCAGCAAAGTACTCCACTATTTAGCCAGAAGACAGTTTTGGAGGAGGAGGAGGACCTTCCCTCACAGCAGGGTGGCACCCAGCTCAGGGGCATCACTACAGTGTTGCAGGGGGTCTATGCAGGAGGAGGAGATACCTGACACTGAGGATAGCTTCTCCTTGACTCAGGGCAGCCTTGTTCATATGAGCCACTGCTCCAGTGCCTGAGGATTGACTGCAGAGTTGCCCACATAGTCACCAAGGCTGATTACTGGTGGTAGATGGGCAGAATCCCAATACCGACCCTGGTAAACCCCTTTTTCTGTCAACTGCGGTGTGCACCTACCTACCACCATCATTTAAAGTGAAAGTCCTCTCACTCCAGCTTCATCTGGTTTGCCCACTCCAGCCCCACACTCCAGCCACACTGTTCTGTGCTGGTTGAGTGTCATGATAGCTGGGGGCAGGTTCTGGTCCAGGTCATGGTGGGCCTTTCTACAGAGTACAAAAGCCTTTTAGGAGAGGAGTAGATGCCCAGGTAGTTTCTAGACAAAATAGCCCTCAGTGCAAGAAGGAAATAAATATGTCCCCATCGTATGGGGCTGCTGCTGTCCCATATGTGCCATGCTGTGTGTCTACCTCAACACCAGGCAGTGCTCCTTCCCCATGACTGAGCCCAATATGAAGGTATGAGGGACCTGCCTTATGGCCTGCGTGGATAATGTAACACGATAAAGCAAATGATATGACTCAATCTGGGGAACGCCTCAGTAAAAAATTGCCTGGAATTATAAACACAGCAAATTCCCAAGGAAGTGGTCAGTAGATAATAAAGAAAAAATGCTCGGAAGAGCATTTAATGCCATTTCTTCTCCTTTAGCACTTGCTAAAATCCACGTTAGCATCCCTTTCTCCCTAGTTCTGTAGATTCAAGGACATACCTCTAATGAGTCTAGGTTAGGCAATCGCTTATAGAGAGAAAGCAGCGGACCTGTTTTTTATAATTAATTGGTAGTTCAGCAGGGATTGGTCCACCACTGGGGCAGGAGTGCACGCATGCCCAAGGATGCTGGGGATGCAGCCACAATCCCAACATCTTTGGGCTATGTATGCACTCCCATCCACAGCCATAAATATAGAAGTTTTGCACTGCCCCGAAGAGGGACAGAGCGGGACATCATGATTTGGAATGCCCCAGGGGAAGGCCAGCAGCCAGCCCTTGAATCTGAAAGATGGCTGGCCAGGTTTTGTTCTGCTTTAAATAGACACCTTGACACCTTGTGCTGAAGTTAGGGCAAATACAAATTGGGATGCCCCTGGGCCAGATAAAAAAACACGGGATAGTTAAAATCTCCCAGTTTGTTCTGCTTTAAAGTAGACCAAAACCCACGGAGATCGGCCCAAGAATCTATAAGATTCCTGGAACGATTGATTCCCCCCGGAGCATCCAAAATTGGGATGTCCCGCTATGTGACACCCCCAGGTCACCCATAAACTCACCTTCTTTCCCGGTCCAATAGTGCATGCGCGAGTAGCGTCCGCATCCCCACTATCCTTCTAGCAGGCTACATGCCCGCGCCAGGCATTTGTGAATGGCCCACATGGGCAAACTCCCTGTTAGAGGAATGCAGGGATGCGGCCGCCAGAGCGCTTGGATCCGTTTGTCTTAGATGAACTCCTGGACGCAGGGGCTCAAGTGGATTCAAGTGCGCTGATTGGATGAGTGGCCGCACATGCGTCGTAGGACCAGGAAGAGGTGAGTTTATTCGGGCAACTTGGGGGGTTCACACAGCGGGGCATGCCCAGTCGGGTGGGCAAGGACCAAAACCCAGGACAGTCAAAATCCTGGGTTTTGATCCATTTTAAATAAAAGTTAGTGCACTGGCACCTTAACTGGAAGTTAGCAAATGTGCACTGGCACCATGAGTAGATCCACGACAGTGGCCTTTCCTTATTTTGAGATCACAACTCAACACACAACTTCCTTCGACCTCATTAGGATTTGTGTACAACTATAAATACAAGATATTTTTGATAATTGGGAAATGGCTTCACTTAAACCGCTCAGTGGATTGAGGAGCATAAATGGCGTATAAATGCAGGACATTAATCTATGCAGAACATTAGGAAGTCAAGTGTTTGCCTAATGACGACATTTTAAGATGGATCATTCTCTGTTTTCTTTTTAACAAGGAAACTTTCCAAATAGACTTTCTTTTATGTGGAAACACACCCACTTGACTTGTACGAAACCTTTAAATTGCAGAGTATTTTTACTCTGGAGCATCATACGCCGGCCGCTCTTTTGTTTGATGTCAGTAGAAAAGCAGGCAGAATGTTCTTTGTTTATAACGAACGGGCATTTTACCATTAATAGAACTAATGACTGGCATCTTACTTGGAGTAATCATCATATGATAATGGCTATAGGCAGAGCGCTGAGTGGCGATCATTTTGAACTTGATCGTTATTGCCAGCTATAGCTCATTCAAGTTTCCGCTAACTAAGCTTAGAGAAAGTACTTATGGTAAACACAGGCTTTACATTAACTCCACTGAGGATCAGGAGCTGAGGTTTGTTTGTGGCTTCGAGTTCAGCAAGAAGTTTAAACTCTGTGGAGATCATTTAGTGATATGTGTAGATAGTTCTATGTGTTCTTCTCAGCTGGAGAGTGCTCCGCCAGTTTGTAATTCAAAATGTTGTAAAGAAAATAATTTTCTTCACACCTTATTGGAGGACTATAATTAAAGTGGACCAAAACCTAGGATTTTGACTACTCCGTCAGAAATTATAACTGCGATATGTATTTTATATTTCCTTCTATATAAGTATAATTGATTCGGGGGACATACTAAAGAGGCAAAAGGCTCAGTTACAGTTTAAACATACGCATACATCAATCAGGCAAGGGCCTACCTTTAAATAATGTAAAGTGAGCTGTACAAAGAAGGCCAATGCAGAACATAAGGAGATACTAATATATTAATGAAGACATTGTAAAGGAAGGCAGTAAGGAATGGATATTGGGGAGCAAACAAAAACTTAATAAGAGAAAACTAGAGGACTGATAACAAGGAAGAACTGAAAAAATGAATATACCTTTAGACTATAAGAGCAGGGAAGGAGAGGGATAATAGATCAGAGATAAAGAAGAGGGGGGAAAAGATAAAGTGCCTACAATCAATAACAGATTGTATAGACAATATGGAACATGATTTGCGGACCCTGGCATGGAAACGTAATTTAAATTAAGACTCTTTCAAACAATTCTACAATCAGATGCGCCCATTGAAATAGATTGTTGTCACACAGACAGGTGCAGGAAAAATGTAGATACCCACCCAGGATGTCTTGTGTCACCTATCAAGTTTTACCCATAAAGAAGAAATAATAAGTTCAGCAAGAAAAAGTAAAGAGATTATATTCCGTTTACTAAAACCATTACTAACAATACAGCAAAAAAAACAGATCAGATACAGATGGATTACGGCATTAACCCTTTTGGTGAATAAGGGTTAAGTTGGTAATGTTGGCAACTAGAGCTCCAACCCATTACAGTTCCATGATGGGAGATTCCAGAAGGCTTCACTGATGATAACCTGATGGGAAAACACCTAAATATAGAAGCTGGGAACATAATTAAATTAGAAGTTGGAAACTTTTTTTTTTTCTTTTTTTTGCTCTTCTTTACCATCTTAACCAGGTGAATTCCATAGACTATATCCATCCTCTTGAGTAATTCAGACTATACTGTTGTTTCTCTCTTTCCTTCTTTTATAACCATTGTACCTAAAGAATGGATTCGGAATGGAGGCACTGGGCGGTGGTCCGGTTACTGAAAAGTTACTGAAAACTCACTCGGACAAGGTAGTGAGAAGAATAAATCCTACTGGCATTATCCATTGGAAAACCTGATCCTGGGCGTAAAGGAAAGGGCTCATCAGGGGAAGGGGTGGTTCAAATGTAACTCCTCAATCTCAAATAGAAGACTTAGAAATAACAGCATTTGTAACATGGAAGAAAATTAGAAAGATAACATTTTGCTCCTACAATATAAGAGGCAGGAACTCCCCAAGAAAGAGACAAATTACTAAGCACCTAAGGGGGTTATTTAAGAAGGGATAGCGCCAGGTAGTGCCTCATAGCGGCAGGCAGCGTCTGCAAAACCACATTTAAGAAAGCAAATCTGGTGAGCGCCTCTAACAGCACCATGTAGCGTCCCATGTAATAATCCAGGCGGCTCAGTGTATAGCGCCGGCGCTCTAGGTTTAGTAGTACCTGTCGCTCAGTGTCGCTCTCACGTACATTTCAATGGAGCTTCATTAGTTGTGCATAAATAGCGTGTTTGGCAATTAAATTTTTTTTTTTGCTCAAATCATTGTGTGACCTCTCCTGGCTGCAAACAAACATTTTGGGGGCTTTTTATATTTTTATGCAGAATTGTATTTTCATATGTCACAATGTTACAACAATGTAATTCCATGTGTTTTCGCTTTGATACTGGTGGATATGTGTTCAAAAACAGTTTGATCACACAACGCCTGGTGCTCTATGCTACAGCGACCAGATTTAGAGCGCCGATGCTGTTTGTGTCTAGGGTCGGATGCACTAAGCTGGCGCTACTTTTCACGACCGAGACGCTCGTTACAGCGCCCAATACCCGCTTACAGTTTCTACTAGCGGTCGCTCTAAGCGCCGCTGTACAAACACGTCAGTAGTGAATCAGCCTCTAAGTAGAACCAATGTAGATATAGCAATAATACAAGAGACCCAATTTAGGCAAAGTCCCATATAAAGCTTTTGAATTTTTTTTTTATAGATATCCAAGATATTCACCTCGAACTTCCTATGGAGAAACAGAAGACATAGAACGAGCTATTACCTAATAAGCAGACAAAAAAAAACAAGGGGGGTTTGGGCACACCTGACTTCAAATCATATTATTGGGGAACACAACTTCAGGGAATAGGTAAATGTGCAAATGCGGATAAAAAGGGAGGACTGGACTATAATGGAATGGGACACAATTAATATAAAGGACATAATGATACTTGATTTTAAAGCTTTAGGGGATATTTGGGGAAAAACATACATCTATTTATAATATCAAGCTATAATACACTAAAATATTTAATGAGCAATAAAATAAAGTCCCCCTATCCTGATTCTCATTTCCGTGTTAACAGGCAAGGAATTAGGAAAATTCACAACACAGCTCAAGGATAAAAAATGCTAAATATATTAGAATATATAATATCTGGGATCCTGAATAAGGCATACACAACTCCAACATACTAACAGGATAGAAAAACAACTGGGAGGCCCAATTTAAACTCCACCAAATAAAAAGACTTGCCTCCACACTGACCCTTTCGAACAGTAATATTTGCCCCACCCACCTCCAAGAACTTTTTTTACAGAGATTCCTCTCCCAAAACAACTTCATATATATTATATTGCTATATTCTGCATACTCAAGGCAATGACCAGGGGGAATATTTCTTACCAAAAAAAAAATGGAAGAACGATTTAGGAAAATCATTATTTACATAGTTAATACGGGTGAAATAAGACATATGTCTATCAAGTTCAACCAAGGGTGTTGGGATAAGGGAAGTTATTTTTTATTTTATTATTATTTTTTTACTGATAACAGCCAACAGTAACTGTTAATGCTAATTTCTTTTAAATAAGCATCTAATCCTTTTTTGAAGCAGTTGATGCTGTAACAAGCTTCTGTGGAAGGCTATTCCACAGATTTATAGTTCTTATGGTAAAGAATGATTGTCGCCTGAATTTCATTTTTTCATGTCGAGGGGGGGGGGGGGGGTGCCCCCCTTCTCTTTAGAGAGGATTTTACCTGAAATAGTGTTTCCCCATATTTTTTGTATTGCCCATTTATATATTTATACAAGCTAATCATGTCCCCCCCTCCGTCGTCTCCTCTCAAGACTAAACAGATTTAATTCTCGTAATCTTTGCTCATAACTGAGATCTTTCATTCCTATTATCAGTTTGGTGGCTCTCCTCTGCACCCTTTCCATAGTCAGAGCGTTTTTTGCAAAGAGGTAAAATGACATCTCTATCCCGTGATTCCATGCCTCTTTTAATGCATGATAATATCTTGGTGGCCTTGGAAGCAGCTGCTTGACATTGCATGCTGTTATTTAGCCTGTGGTCTACCAGTACCCCCCAGATCCTCCCCCGAGGATATATGTGGCCTTCAGTTTATTAGACCCCACTTTACATTTCTCCGCATTAAACTTCATTTGCCAAGTGGATGCCCAGACACTCAAAATGTCCAAGTCAGCCTGAAGCTTGTGAACATCTTCAATAGGCTGCACTGTGCTACATATCTTTGTGTCATCTGCAAAAATAGAGACAGTGCTTCTAATTCCATCTTCTATGTCGTTTATAAACAAGTTGAATAAAAGTGGGCCTAGGACTGAACCCTGGGGTACACCACTTACAACCGGTAACGATTCAGAGTAGGTATCATTAACCACAACTCTGTGCACATGATCCTTTAGCCAGTTTTCAATCCAGTTACAAACTGTATTTTCCAATCCTGAAGATCTCAATTTCCCCAATAAGCATCTATGGGTGACAGTGTCACCCACAGCCACCCCTCTGTCCAGGCTTCTAATTGCCTCCTCATAGAAGCCAATCAGGTTAGTCTGGCATCTTCTGTCCTTAGTAAAACCGTGCTGGTTGTCACTTATAATATTATGAATAGTTACATATTTGTGTATATAGTTCCTTAATAGCCCCTCAAGCAATTTTCCCACAATGGATGTTAAACTTAGTGGTCTGCAATTGCCCAGGGAAGACCTAGAGCCCATTTTGAAAATGGGCACTACAGCTCCACCTTATCTTCATCCCTAGTGACCATTTCCCCATTATTATCAATTAGGGTGCCTATCTGTTCTGATTTAGTTTTCTTTGAGGTTATATATTTAAAAAAACGTTTAGGGTTGGTTTTGCTTTCTTTGGCCATATCTCTTTCATTTTGTGCTTTCGACAACCTTATTTCTTTCTTACATGCTTTATTTACTAAAATATACTTTTCAAGAGTTACAGCTGAGAGTTCAGCCTTGTAATGTTGCTCTTTTAACCGCAGGGGTCAGCCATGAGGGGTTTAGTTTTAGCCGCTTATATTTGTTACTCATAGGAATACATTTTGCAATGTTGGTACTCATAGTTGATTTAAAGCACTCCCATTTGCAATCTGTATCTTTATTCCTGAACAGATGCTCCCAGTCTATGTCCTGGAGTGCCGCTCTGAGACTGGGGAACTATATTGTGGTCACTGTTACCAAGATTTTCACGGACTGTTACTGTTCCTATCAGGTCATCATTATTTGATATTACCAGATCTAAAAGAGCATCACCCCTAGTAGGTGCCTCCACGAACTGATTCATATAATTACCTTGTAGCGAGGAATGCTCTCCCCCTTGTAGAAGAAGCAGAACCGTCTCTCTAGTCGATTCCTGGATAGTTGAAGCCCCCATCACCACCACTGTACCAGCCTGTGAAGCCAGCTCTATCTGCTTATGCAGTTGACCCTCTATTTTCTCAGTTATATTTGGGGGCCTAAAAATCTTGGTGGGGGAAAAAAAAGGGATAAAATATAGGATATATACCGTCGATGATAATGACCCTCAGAAATACCAATACATTGACCCTTGTTGATCTCCCAATATGGGACAAAGATCTAGAGGGGAAAAAAATCTTGACGGAAACTAGTGGGATTGAGCCTGAAAGAAAAAAAAACAGAAAGAAGAGTAAGTATAAATGTATTTATTTTTTTTTGGGGGGGGGCTTGTCTAGACAGACTATTTAAGAGCTCTCCAAGCTGAAATCACATGTGACCCTAAAGGAGACATCTTTCCTAAATTAAGCAGATTTACCTTGCAATTATCTCTCTAGTCTGTTGAATTTACAAAGTGAAAGTTACATTCAGCCTATGAATAGAGAGGGGTGGCTGTCTCTCTTCCTGTCTGTTTATTTCTGTTTCTGCTCAGGATACAGCCTTCAAAATGTACTCACTTACTTCTATCTTCTTATACATGTTTTCACTAATGGGAACCTCTTCCACAATCTATACTTAAAGAGGAAGTCCAGCCACCCAGCTCCCAACCCTGGCTTCCCCTGTACTAAGCTTGATTTGCACAATATTGTTTCCCAAATGGGCTTAGTGCAGGAGTTTAGGAGGGGTGGGCCTGGGGGCAGAGGCAGCATGGCTGAACTTCTGCATTTATAGAGACGTTCCAGTCCTAGAAAAGACTATGGGCAGGGTAAAAGCCCTTCTGTGTGAAACCCCCATGATCCCCCATAAATTCATTTCAAAACTTGTGCGGACCTCCAGCAGAAGATCCACCCCCCTCCCAGGTACAATTATCCACACCCCCTTTTAGCTCCACTCAGGTCCCCTGCAGAAGGGTGCCCAGAAATTCAGGTTGTATGGGACCCAGACATTTTTAATGGCAGCCCTCCGCACTTTCACTTCACCTGAGCACCAGAGATACATGGAGACAGGTGCACATACACTTCCACTCAGCTACCTCAACTCGCTTGATGGAGAAGGGAACAGATTGGGCTGCTGCTTCTGCATCAGTTTATGGTGTTCGTAAATTAGTGGGGTATCTTGAAACAGGCTACCCCAGCGAAGAGGGGGTTAAGCGGACCTAAATTATTTTTTCCATTTCTGGGTAGCAGCTGGGATGGCTTGGAAGAGGCATCCCAGGGGAGTCCCCCCAAAAAGGTCAGATAAGGTTTTTGGCAGCAGTTCCTCTTAAAGCGTGACCATGGCACCTTTCATGACATCGCTCCTGTAGTCCAGAACATTCTCACCACCATTTCTTTTGAAAAGAAAAAAATTGTAGGAAAACCTGCCAACCATTTTCCATTATCTACATGAATATCAAACCCAAATATCTGGCACAATGGCCTCTTTCTTTTCCACCCTTGTTGTTTTTTCACCACTCAGGAGTATTTTTTCAGCCATGGCCCCATCATTTATTCTGTTCTGCCATAAAACGCATCCTCTACCTTGCCTCTGACATGGAGCACGTGTTCCCAGGTGCTGACTAAATAGAATACATACGTGTAAAAATGTAAAACTCGGAAGGAACAATGTTTTCATGAACTGACATTGTGCCGGATGAATGGCGTCCCTTCATTCTGCCTTCCAGCGGCTTCACTACTGGAATGAATGGCCATTTTGTTCGGTGTGAGTACAGTTTCATGACATTACTGATGTCTATGTATGCATTGTGTATTTTGCCCAGGGTAACAACTTGATATATGGATTATTCACTGCTTGTCTGTAAGAATTGCCGCATGTTTCTACCATGAATGTTAACTGCCGCCTTTTGACACCACGGGGCACGCTTAATGTTGACAAAGAACAATGGCCCGCTCCTGTCAGAAACAGCAGCTGAAGCTTTTTGCTGGATTGCTGCGGTATGTAAAATGGTCTCTAATCTGGAACAATAGACTTTCACTGTGTCGCAATATATGTGCGTTATCTCCCCTATGTTTTCTAAGGTCTTAAAGAGGAACATCAGACCTTTTCGGATGTTCCTCTCTAACCATCCCTCCGCCCTGCCGCACTGCCTTTTGGATGTCGGCGTTATCTAAGACGCAGGCATCGCAGGCGTCTTAACCTCGGGCACTGATGGGGCTCCAGACACTCTGCTCTCCATTGACCTATTATTTACCTTCTTATTTACCTATTTTGCACATTCTCTCCATCCTTCTCTCTTTTCCACATTCCCTTCTCCCTTCTCTCATTTCCACCTTCCCTCCATCCTTCTCTCATTTCCATATTCCCTTCATCCATCTCTCTTTTCTACATTGCCTCCATCATTCTCACTTTTCCATATTCCCTCCATCACTCTCTCTTTTCCACATTCCCTCCATCCTTCTCTCTTTTCCATATTCCCTCCATCCTTCTCTCATTTCCACCTTCCCTCCATCCTTCTCTCATTTCCACCTTCCCTCCATCCTTCTCTCATTTCCACCTTCCCTCCATCCTTCTCTCATTTCCACCTTCCCTCCATCCTTCTCTCATTTCCACCTTCCCTCCATCCTTCTCTCTTTTCCATATCATATTCCCTTCATCCATCTCTCTTTTCTACATTGCCTCCATCCTTCTTTTTTCCATATTCCCTCCATCACTCTCTCTTTTCCCCATTCCCATCCTTCTCTCTTTTGCACCTTCCCTTTGGACATCGGATGTCAGCAGGGAAAAGATAGGTACCTAAGGGTGAAGAAAAACCAGAAGTACATACAATCCCGAGTAATCAAGAGTTAAACGTGTAAAGTCCCAAAAAAGTCCAGGGTGTAAAGTCCAAATATCCAGGATTAAACAGTCAAAGAGGGGGTCCTGTGTCTAGCTGCAGAGATGACTTAATGTTAGTGCACTAGGATAATAACTAACCTTGCTCCGGTAATAACTCACCTTTCCGCAGTCCGGCGGCACATGAGCAGATTCTCGTCCATTTGGGCTCATTGGCCTTTTGGCAAATGGCTCTGACTGTTTATGATGGGAAGCATGTACTGCCACATCCATTGCATCCCCAGCGATTCGAGCTCCTATCCCAAGCATTCACATCAGAGCCGTTTACTAAATGATGTAGTCAAGGCAATGGCCTGAGATTGGGCGAGAGCCGGCCCATGCGCCATTGGAACAAGGAGAGGCGAGTTTTACTGGCCATTCTGAGGGGTTTCACACAGCGTGTAATCCCAATTCAGCATGCTCTGGGGGCACAGAACTAAAGCTAAAAAATCAAATTCCCAGGTTTTGTTAGGCTTTAAGGTATTTACATATAATTAGAGATTTTAAGGTGCTTTGAAATGTCTGATTTTACACTGTTCCCCCCTGGGGATAACGTGGGAGGAAGTTGGTGTGTAACTTTAAACATGGCTTGAAAAGGGGTTCTGGAATGTATAGAGGAGTGAGAGAGGTTAAAGTTCCAGATGCACATTGGGTAGGTATTTAGAACTAAATGGCTTGTGGGTTATTAATTAGAATTTAATAATTGTGCCAAAAATAAATTTGTCACAGATATGATTTGTAAAAGGATTCTGCTTATACCTTCATGAGATTTCTGAAAGCTCGACTGACGTATTGGTCCCGAATATTTGGTGCTTCCATTCGAGAAAACCTCAAACAGGGAACCTGTGTCCTGGCCATTTGTCATTAGGAGCTTTTTAAAAAAATCTTGCCATGCCTCAGAGGATGGTGAATGTTCTAACGCTACATTGGGTTCCCATTAAAAACTATGTAGATTGGGAACCTTGGGAACCTTGTGAGACAGAGCCACCTGCAGGCCAACAGTGGATACTGCAGGCTCCCATATTAGGGTTGATTCATGACCGCAATTTTGTTACTCGCATTTTTTGCGAGTAATTCAGCACCATACTTAGCTGTGCAATTTGTTTAAAAAATTGCACTCGTGGTCATAAATCAACCCTATTGTGTCGGACTCCGGACCTTACAATATGACACAGCAAGCATAGGATTGGAATAAGGGGGTGACATTTTTATTTCATTTTCCATTACCCAGCTTTCTCATTCCAAAGAGAGATGGTGCTATGGATTTATTCTTAGCACTTAAAGAGCAACATTGGGGGAGGTTAAATCCTCCCCCCCAAACCTCCCTCCGTTTTTTACCTTTGGGTACTATTTCCTCACCTCACCGCGGGATCCATCTTCCGGGCAACCTTCTGAAAGGCGGCGTCATCTTGCATCCCATCAGGCACTGCATGTGGCCCCCGATCTCGCGCCTGCGCAGTGCCTATCAATGGGATGCAATGGAGCCGTCCAAAATCCTACAAGACTTCGCTGAGTGGCACGGGACTTTGAAGAGCACGGCTAAAGCTGTGCTGTCACCTACAGGCGGCTAAGCTGGCGGGGGGCAGAGAAGGCCGTGGCGGCATCCAAAAGGTAAGTAGGGGCCGATGGGGGGGGGGGGGTAGGCCTCTTTTTATTTTAGGTCCGGTGTTATTCTTTAAACATGGAGGCTGGTTTATTACTAACGCCAGGTATCGGCAGATGAGTGTCTGTATAGCGGCACTTAGAGCGACCGCTAGTAGACGCTGTAAGCGGGTATCGGGCGCTGTAACAGAGCGCCTCAGTCGCTGTAGTAACCTGGCTGGCATTGTTGAATGTAATGTATGTGGGGTGCTCTAACACCAGTACAGCGCTGCAGGGAGTGAGAGGTAGCGCCAGCTCAGTGCGACCAACTCTCAGTGCTCCACCCTATACTTATCATAAAAGGACACACACACAGCGTCGGCGCTCTAAATCTGGGCGCTGTAGCATAGAGCGCCAGACGCTGTGTGATTAAAGTCTGTTTTTGAACACATATCCACCAGTAACAAAGCAAAAACACATGGAATGACATTGTTATAACATTGTGACATTAACACTTTAGTGCCAGACCTGTAATCACAATTCTGTATAAAAATCAAAAGTCAAAAAAGTTTCTAAAAGTGTTTGTTTGCAGCCAGGAGACGTCACACAATGATTTGAGCAAAAAAAAAAAAAAAAAATTAAACATGCTGTTGAAACAGAAGCAAATGAACGGCCATTGAAATGTATGAGAGAGCGACAGTGAGCGAAAGGTAATACCTGTTGCTCCTGAGCCTAGAGAGCTGGCGCTATACACGCCGAGCCACCTGTATTAAAACATTAGACGCTACATGGCTGTTCACCAGATTCGCTTTCATAAATGTGGTTTTGCCTACAGCGCCCCGCGTTCACCAGACGCTGCCTACGAGGCGCTACCTGGCGCTATCCCTTCATGAATAACCCCCATAGTTTGAGGGCAAACCGAATGGCATGTGGGTTGTTGATCAAAATAAAAAAATTGTGGCAAAATAAATTTGCCTCCTAACCTGAATATGATTTGTATTGTATTGGTCTCAAATATTTGGAACTTCATCCGAACCCCCCCCCCCCCCCCGAAACAGAACCTGCATTCTGGACATTTTTTGTTAGCCACATTTGTAGCCATTTTAAGACTCTTGCCATGCTTCAGAGGGCAGTGAATTTTCTAATGCTGCATTGGGTTTCCATAAAAAATATGCAGATATACCTCAACATGGTTTGAATGGTGGGGGGGGGGGGAATTTTAGAGGAATGATAGGGGTTATAAATAGGTATAAACGATGGAATGGCATGTGGGTTGTTGATTACAATTGAAAAATGGTGTCCAAAGTATTTACTTACTAACTCGATAATATTAATAGCATGCTGCCGATACCTTCATAAGATTTCTGAAAGCCTAACTGAGGTATTGCTCCCAAATATTTGGTGCTTCCATCGCCGGAAACCTCAAAAAATGAGAAACTATAGGGTTGACTCAGAGAGGCCTAAAATTTTTTTTGTTTTTTTTGACTGTTTATATTTTGTTTTGTTTCAGTTGGCATATGTGTGTACGCACGATTCTAAGCAGGCATCGGGAGCCTTCTGTTAGGCCAACGAGAATGTCATTTTTCTGCTTTCGTTTTTCGTTTACGTTACTTAGGAAACAACGTAGGCTTCAGTTTTTTTCCGTTTTTTCTTTTTCCAACGACGCCTCTAATGAAATATTTCCCATTAGATTCAGAATTCCGCTTTCTATAAATAAACGTCCAGACGGAAATCTGTCCTAACTCACGCATGCGCACACCTAAATTAACTCATTCATGCCCCCGTCTCAACTATTGTCTCACTCACTTCTGCTACAATGCTTATCTCAATTCCCTCGCACTTTGCATTTTCTTCACTTTGTGCACTTAATGCTTACCTCAATTCCCTCGTGGTTTGCATTTTCTTCACTTTGCGCACTTAATGCTTACCTCAGTTCCCTCGTGCTTTGCATTTTCTTCACTTTGCGCACTTAATGCTTACCTCAATTCCCTCGTGGTTTGCATTTTCTTCACTTTGCGCACGTAATGCTTACCTCAATTCCTTCGCGGTTTCCATTTTCTTAACTTTGCGCTATTTTTTTCTTATTTCTTCCCACGTTTTCCTGTAAGCAACCCTTAATGTATTATTGATTGACATAAAAGAAGACCAAAACATGTGTTTTTTTACAATAAAAAATATTTATTTTTTCAATACAATTTTTTTTTCTACAATATTAAAATGTTTAAAAAACATTTTATCTTTTTAAAAACTATTTACAAATCAATGGCAGGCCCCAGATAATTATTCTTCTGTGGTCCCCATCGAAGCTGCCAGCTCCTGGATATCGCCACCAGCCGAAACACAGTCGCTGTCAGTTGTGACAATCTTGCCTGTGTGGTGTCTGTAAAAAAAAAGAAAAAGAAAAATTATTGTTCAGCAAATACATGTTTCACAGCTGTGGATGGAATTATTATTAAAGTCAATAGGCCATATGTCATTATGCTAATTAATTAAGCAATTGATGAGTCCATATGACATTATGCTAATTAATCCATCAACAGATGAGGCTATATGTCATTATGCTAATTCATTTATCAATGGACGAGGCCATATGCCATTATGCTAACTAATTCATCAATGTATGAGGCCATATGTTATTATGCTAATTAATTCATCAATGGATGAGGCCATATGTCATTATGCTAATTACATTGGCTGGGGATTCTGGTTTGATGCTGATGATGTCATGTTCGACATACTCCAAAGCTTAAAGTTTAAACTTACTTGGCTGGTGAATAAAAAACCCCCAAGGGGTAAGAGAGGTGGCACCCACTAATTCAGTACCTGTGGTGCACTACTTTGGAAATCCAACAATAAATGACCAAAAGAGGGGAGGGCCCCAAAATCCCTATTAGGAAAGCTTCCAAAGATTTACTATTGCACACACCCGATATGTAAAAGTATTAATGTTTTAATTATAATGATCAAGGTATCCTTACAGAGAAGACATACACATTTTAAAAAACACATAGGACATACAATTTCATTATCTGCCGCCAGGGGGCGCTAGTGTACCGAGCTGAGATTCAACCAGTTACATACCAATATGTGCAAAAAGGAAATTTCAACAACTGATCCAAAGCAATATTTACATGTATTGCTATTTACATAAAGTGCTAAGTGCATTATCGACCATGAATAAAGTGCATCAATCTCATGGAAACATATACCTAAATACAGAGTCTAATTTGGGCATCAACCTCAGAAGACAAATCAAAAGAAAAAACAATACTACTTATCTATAACCGGATGACAGCATAAAACGCTGGTGGGCGACCTCAGCTTCGGGGACCACCCTCCGCTCTGGTGGCTTGCCACTGCTGGGAATGTGAGGCTGTAGAGACATTTAAAATAGGCTCACTTTTAATGTCTGATTGAACAGTAACCAAATTACACTTAGAATGTGTGTGTGACATCACCCACCTTCTTCATGTTCCTCATGAGCTGCATCTGCTGCTCTCTCTGCTCCCGATCCTTCACCCGCTACATATTCATCTATAAAAAGAGAAGCAGGAAATGAGTTTTGGTTTAACTAGCATGTACCTGTGGTATGTGTGTGGTAAAATCAGAGTCACATACCGGTATGTATGTGCTCAGTTGTTTGGTACGACTCCCTGCCCATGCGGTGAGGCCCCTGCTCTGTAGAGAGGTCGAGTGGCTGGTCTGAGCCACCTACAGAGGAGGGGTAGGAGGTTGGCCCTGGAGATGCACCACCTTCACTTGCTGCAGAATCATCCCGCACTGGCCGGACTGCTCGCCTCTGGGTGGGTCTGAATCTATATTCAAATTCCGACACTGTAAAAGAATCGCATTTATAAATAAAGGCCTACCTTCTGTGTTTGGTAGATCTAGCATGCAATCGGAATGTACTTACTTGGAAAATGTGTCGCAAAAAAACGCCGCACCCGGGGCCTCTTACGTCGCTTGAGGTCCGACCAATGCTGGATGATTTGCGGGAAAGTGAAGGTGGTGTCCGTTTCCTCATCTATCCTGGCCACGATCTCCAGGGCCAACTTCCGCTTCTCATAGTCGTTGGGCAGGTAGGTCGTACCTGCGCTCCATCATGGTCTAAAAAACACAAAAATAAAAATAGTTGTTAGATCAAACAGCATACAAATCTCATTCACAAGTAGATCAGTTGACTAAATGACATTCCCCATCACATTTCTAGCCTTAACCTATCCTTCTAGATGCAAGTGAGTTGGTTTGCACATGTGCGCACTAACTTCTGTTTGGCATGAAGTTTAAATCACTTTTAAAAAACAACAGTTTTTTCCTGCGCTTCCTTAATGCATATGCATGCATTTAGATGTCAAATCAAAGTTCTTAAAAAACACTTACGAGCATTATGATATCTTGTTGGCGGGTGAAGATCGTGGGCGCCAACTTCTTTATAGTCCGCAGCAGATAGGTAGTGCCCCAGCAGTTTCCGGGATGCCCACGGCCGGACGCACGCGTACGTGTAAGCGTCATACCCATTTATTAGTATTTAAAGGGTAATGAAAATGGAGTAACCCCCTGGGGATAGCCTATGGAGAACACTTGTCACGGTGTATGGCTCGAGGGTTTGGTGGCTGGTAGTCTTGACCCCAGGGCTAGTTAACCATTGCAGTTCCCGCTGTATCCTAGTCAAGGCACCCACTGAAGAAAGCAATGCCAGGGTTCGGATAAACAACGTTGCTTTTATTGCTGGAACAAGTGTCAAAGTAAATGTCCTTTCCTCTGGATGCAACCAGGGTAACTTTAGTAACTTTAAACAGGACTTTAGTGGTTACTGATGCAGAGTGAGAGAGTCTATGCTGAAGCCTTAGGGCTGTAAAGGTGTTGGGAATAGTAATACTAGTTGGGGATGACGTTAGAAGACAGACAGACCTGATCCTGTAGATCGAGATTCCCACCGCAAGGGCACAGGTAGAGACGACTTGAGTTACTTAACTTGAGAATTACTGAACATGAAGCTGCTCTCGTACACGGAGACCGCATAGAGGCGAGTGGACTACTAGCATGAGAGCTAGACTAGTTTTGGTCGCTGGCGGGTGACCCTCCAATTCCAGACGATCCAGACAGTAGGCTTCTTACACAATAAAGTTATCCTACCGAGGTAGAGGTGTGAACATCCTTGGGTGACTGGTTACAGGTGGAGATGAGTAGGAGAATAAGGCTGGCATAGGCCTAAGCCTGAAGTAGGTTTTCTGGAGAAAGCTGGGACACACATGCAGCCAGCTCAGAGGCTGGAGCCGCTCTCCCTCCCCAGGGTTTTCCCCCTCAGACCAACAGGGGCTGGCTGGAGGAAACTGGCTCCCTCTGCCCTGCCATTGGTTGGCATGGTCAGGTGACAGAGGAGTCATAGACTTCATGCTGCATCAGCTTAAATGACAGGTGGAAGAACAAATAAACACTTTACAATATGTGGCGTAGGCCTAACATGTAATGACGATTATGTGACCACTAGGGGCAAACTTGAGACAATACTTACAATTGCATGGCACATGTACCTCAATCACTGTGGTGAAGCTGTGACAAACCCTCAGCTGTGAAGCAGCTGTTGCAGCATTCAGTGCGGGCCACTACAGACACAGCTCAATCTCTTTGTGAAGGTCATCATGGCTCCAAAGAAAAGTAGTGGCAAACAGCCTCCAGCCAAGGAGCGCAAGACAAAAAGGGCGGAGCGCCATGAGGACACATCATCAAGACCGAGCACTCGGGCCCACAAATCAAGTTCAAAGGTGCTGGAAACGCGCAAAAGTGGCCACCACAAGGCTATATTGGCCACAACTCCTGGCCCATCCAAATCTGCCAGCACCAGGAAAAGGAAAGAAACTTCCTCCAGGAAGAAGGCTCCCTGCCCAACCACATCGAAAGAGCAAGGGAGCACGACTTCCAAGGGGAAAAGGAAGCAGAGTCCGAGAAGCCTGAGCCCCCCAAGCACACCCTCTCCTGCTCGCCCACATTTGCCAACAGAACACGTTGAAACAAGCGAGTCCTATGCCACATCCACGGCTGCAAGTTCTGTGGCCAGCCAGCCAATGACCCCCAGTCCAAATGCCAGCCCAGTTCATTCCTTTTCGAGCTACGTGACGGCCTATTTTTCCTCACACACTCAGGCAAGAATGTCCCCTGAATTGTCAACAACCAGAGAAGAGCCAGAACAGCAAACATTAGGCCGAACATTGCGGCGAGGGCATTTGAGCGGGCACTTTGGTGAGGCACAAACCCTTGCCTTGACAAGTGGGATAACAGTGCATTTTGATGAGCTATATGGGCGCAATTCCAAAGCTACTAGCAAAGTGCGCAAAAACCAAATCTGGGAAGACCTCACCAGACAGGTGAATGCAGCGGGGGACAAGAGGAAAGATGTTGAGCAGATCCAGCGCAAATTTTCTGACCTCAAATATGCAGTAAGGAAGAAGCAGAACAAACGCAGGAGTCACGGGTACTTATTGATGTTTGCATTTTGCTGCTTGTTGTAGTGACCACAATGAGAAATAATGTTTATTGTCTTATTTTCAGGATGCAAACAGGCGGAGGCTTCCCCACCAAATTGTAATACACAAGAGCAGAGGAAATGGTCCTGGCTTTGATCCACCCCGCAGCATTACAGGGGCTCTCTGGCACCTGGGACACGGACAACCAGGAAATTTCTGCAGGTTAGTAATGATTGTTTTAATGAGAGTTATTGGAAACATTTTAAATGAGTCTCACACGCAGATATCAACACAAGCCCCTAGGGAGTGTGTTTGAGGGGAGGTTAATGTTGTAGGCGGGTGTTGAATGGCTGAGGAATGGGGTTAATGATGGACACTCTCCCAGGGTGCAGTAGTTCATGGTCCTTAGAAAGGTTCAGTCTATACATGACCTTCACCATGATTTATGGAAAATAACAAAAAATTTAGCTTACAAAACCACTGCATCTGATGTTAATATTTATACAATTTGTGATCACTTACTTCTTATTCTTTCTGCCACTGGGGTTCTAGCTATGCTTTGGTCAGACAAAGTTGAGCTGGGGTCAGGGAAAGGTCATCATTCCAAGAATGCCCAGCAGCACAGTCAGAAGGCAAATGCTATTTGCAAGCTGACTGTTGGCCCCTAAGGCGCCATTTTGGATGTGTAAAGCCTCCTAACATGCAGTACATGCATGTTTTTATTTTTTAAGGTGACCAATCTGTAAGTACAGGGTGAGTAAAACATATAAGATAGACTCAGATTCATTGGGAAGGTCCACTTTGTGATTCCTGCTTTGCCCCGTGTGTTCTAAAGCATATCTACTCATCAGGCTCATCAAGGGATGTTTGTGTGGTTACGTGCCTTTTCATTTTAACCCCAGCTCAGCATCATGCCTCTGCAAGTGTGGAAGCCTCCTCCAGTTTGACCATGCCATCTACTTCCCTGCTGCCTAGGACACAGGACCAGCTAGAAAGGGTAAGTGTACTGTGCTATACCTGGTGATGCATGTGAATGAACATGATTAATTGTTCACAAATATATTTCTCTAAAAAAAATGACACATTTTTGCACATGTCCCAACAGAATCCACCACTAATGCATGGTATACAGCATATGGACGAGTAGCATGCCAGCCGGATTGTACCTCCTGCCATTACCCCCCTGAAACCTAATCTGCCACTGCCCCAGCATACTAATGCAACAAATCCTCTGCAGCAGAGTGAAGCTGGACGCATGCTGCCAGCCCATCGTGGACAGCAGGCTGAGACTGACCCTACAGTCCCCAGTGCTAGCTCTGCAGCAGAGGTTTTGCCTAGTACATATGGTACTGTTACTCCTGCATCTGCAGGTGCTCAAACCCAGGGGAATTGGAAGACGCAGTCAGCAACGTCGACCAGTTTCCCAGGGGAGGCGCGTGTCAATCCTGGAGTCAGCATGGCGCCATGACAGCCGTTACTTTAGGCAGGTGACTCAAAGAACCACTGAGTAGATTACAGCACAATTAGAGACCTTCAATATTAACTTCACCACTATGCTGACAGAATTTAGGACGAGCAACAGCCAGATGGAAGAACAAATGGCCACCTTAAATAAATTCACCGCCATGCTAGATGAATTTCGCACTAACAACAGACAGATGATGGAGCAGTGGCAGATTATAAAGGCCACACATGCCCAGGTATTGGCCCACCCCCAAGGCTAACCCCAACATTATTATGGCCATCAACAATATTAAGAATTACACCTGGATCTGCTCAACATATTTCCTCTCCATCTCAACACTATTTACCTGTGTGGTGAGCGCAACCATGATTTGGTGATTGATGCCTTTGCTGGTTTGTTTTGGAATTCGCCCATAAAGCTCATTATAGTGCTCAGATACCCCATTAGCCAATGCCTGAGTTTGAGCCTCAGTCAAGCACCCGCTCAAGCTCACACGCATCAGGCTTGGGCCTAATGAAATGCTGGTTGAATCATCCTGTTTGTTGGCAATATTGGGGGACATTCTTGGCTGAAGAACATCACCATTTGGTAATGGAAAAGATTGGACTGGACTTGCATGGGGGCTGGCTGTCATAGGCTGGAAAAATAACTTTCAGCCCTAGAGTTTGCAGATGACTCCGGCCTTGCAACATTGCACTGATGAAATGTGCCACAAGCAGGAGAGGGTGTGTATGTGGCCCTATGTATTCCTGCCCTACTATTCCCCTTGAAAGTCATGCTCCCTATAGATCTGGATGTTGGTGGGTGGGGAACTTTCGGCCTGGAGTAAGTTAGCTTAGAACTCCTGGATGTGGACAATTTTTATGGGCCAGGAGTCGGGCCCAATGTATACTTACGTTTGCAAATGGATGTCCATGGAGTCTGCGAGTGCCCTTCCAATAAAATGTTAGATATTTACTTTAAATGTATGGAATGGGACTTTATCTGTTCTGGCCTAAGTTGATGCATTTATGTTTGTGAGCTTTTTAAATTAATGAAGGTTTGTAATGACAAACAAGAGAAAATAAACTGCATTACGCTCAAATCAGGTGTAAATTGTTTTGTAGTTAAATCATTACAAAATTATTAAACCCCCAAAAAAGGCATTCTGTTATCAAACAAATATACAAATAACACAAAAACAATAACAAAATAGACACATATTAAGAAAAAAAATTATCAATAAGGTGGGCACGGACGTATTGCCCAGAAGCACTCGGGGTGCCATCATATAAATCATCAGGTTCCTGCCTGGGTGGAGAAGGGGGCATATCCACATAACAGGGGACCCGCTGCCTCAGGGCAAAATTGTAGAGCACGCAGCATGCTAAAATAATTTTGATAACCTTGTTGGGGTCATACTGCAGTGCCCCCCTGTATGGTCCAAACAGCGAAACCGTGACTTCAACAGGCCGAAGGCCCTCTCTACTACTGCTCGAGTCTTGCCGTGGGCACGATTATAGACTCCTGGGCCGCATTCTGCGGGCAAAGAACGGGTGCCAGGAGCCACGGCATCAGCGGATATCCAGAATCCCCTGAAAGAATAACAAAATACTAACATTAATTACACATTCTAAGCAACATGATTGTTTAACATGTCATCAAGGGCTAAAAACAGCCATAGGTTGATACAGGGGTCATCAACTATATTCATAGGCATACAGTGAAAAGGGAATGATTTAATTTGAACAAACTTACCCAGTAGCCATCCACCAGATAAATCGCCAGACTCAAACCGAGTATATAAGCCTGAACTCCTCAGAATATATGCGTCATGGGAGGACCCGGGATACCCTGCAAGGACACTCAGGAAACGCATGTCCGGACCAACCACTGCTTGGATGTTCAGCGAGTGGCCCATCTTGCGGTTCCTGAAACAAAAATTAAAAAATTACACAAAGCCAAGGTATCCACAAAAAACCCTAAACAAAAAACAAACCAAAGGTTATAGTTAAACAATCCCAAACTAAATAACAAAGGACATAAGTTTAAATAAATATAAAAATAAATATGGATGAGTTGGTAAATTAAGGTAAACATGTTAAGGACTAATTAAGGTCAGCATTCCAATGCTTTTCTAAGGGCTACATGATAAGTATTGAACAAGGTCGGGATACTTGAGAAGGAGGGATTAAGGTATGCATTCTAAACTGTTTCAAAGGGATACCTGAGAAGGAGGGATTAAGGTATGCATTCTAAACTGTTTCAAAGGGATACTTGAGAAGGAGGGATTAAGGTATGCATTCTAAACTGTTTCAAAGGGATACTTGAGAAGGAGGGATTGCTAGATAGTTAAAATTAAGTTTGGCTAAACAATATACAAAAATTACATAAATAACTTACCTATAGATGTATTCATCAGCTGCGGGTGGGACTAAGGCAACGTGGGTGCAATCGATCGCACCCATGACGTTGGGCATGTCAGCGATATTATAAAATCCCAACTTAATCGCGTTCCAGGCTACCATGTCGTCCAGAAAGGAAATATATTTGGGACAAAGGGTAGCCATGTCATCCAGAAACTTGGATAGCTTGCGGTTCAGCATAGGGTGGGACATCCCCACGGAGAGGGCACCCAGCCTCTGGAACGAGCCGTTTGCCAAAAATTGTAGGCAGCCAAGCATCTTGGTCATGCCTGAAATTGCTTGGCCCTTCCTCGTGGTGCGAGCTAACCATGGCCGCAGCTTACTATACAATTTATGGAGGGAAACGCGATTGAGTTGGGTCAGCTCAAACAGCTCAACGTCATGCATGCGATCGATGTTCATGCGTCTCCGGTGCAATCTGGCCACGGCCATGCTGATACAGGTAATAGCATTGAGCTGAAGGCGCTCATACTCCTCCACATAGCCGCAAAACATGTTCAACACTAATTCCGAGTCCAAAATGAGCCCGTAAGTGGAGCAGAAATGAAACCGTTATATAGGGCGGAGGTGCATCGGCAATCAGGTCTCAGAATCAGACGCAAGCCCATACCAATAACGTAAGTTATCAGACATAACGCAAAAATGACGATACCGATTGTGCAAAAGTGCATGTGTCTCTGAATCAACCTTTATGTCCTGGCCATTTTTCAATAAGCATATTTGGAGCCATTCAAATGTTCTAAGGCTGCAATGGGTTCCCATAAAAACTATGCAGATAAGGAACATTTGTAAGGCAGAGCCAACAGCAGATGAACCATGGGTACTACAGGCTTCCATATTGTGGCAGACTCCGGACCTCAATAATACACTACAAGCTTAAGGTTGGGTTAAGGGGGGATCTGACATTTTCATTTCATATTACATGACATGCCCGGCTTTCTCATTCCAAAAACAGATGGTGACATGGTTTTGTTTTTTATCCCTGAACACAGTTTAAATTGGGGGGATGGAATCTTAGAGAAGTGAGAGGGGTTATAAATGCCAGATGTGCATTGGGTAGGGATTTACAACTAAATGGCATGTGGGTTGTTGATTACAATTGAAAAATTGTCCCAAAATTAATTTGCCTCCTTACTTGCATATAATTTATAATAACTTTCTGCCGATACCTTTTTGATATTTCTGAAAGCCTGACATTTTGGGCCAAAATATTTGCTTGTGCTATGTGCTTTTGTCCCGGAAACCTCAATAAATGTGAAACTGTGTTCTGTCCATTTTTCATGAATCATATTTGGAGCCATTCAGAATCTCTTGCCATGCTTCAGAGAACAATGCATTTTCTAAGGCTGCATTGGCAGTGGCGTAACTAAATGTGACGGGGCCCTGTTGCGAACATTCAATGGAGCCCTTCCAAGGCTTATACAGTAATTTTTTTTAACTCAATCGGATGCAGCTAGACAACTAAGGCAGAGATAACTGGGTCTTTGTTTTGCTAAATGTGAGCACAAAACTGATAAATAAGGGGGAGAAGCACCAATGATGGGGCCACTGAGGCCCAGTGCGGTCCCACCTTATGCCCATGTGCACCGGGTTCCCGTTAAAAGTTATGCAGATTTCAGAGTGTCCATATTTGCAGGGGACCATAAAGAAAGAAAGGAACTTCAAGCCACCACCTCCCAAGGTGTGACATGTCCAGAAGGTACTCTTGATGGGTGACACAATTAAAGGGGACCAAAGCCCACCCTGGAGTCTGAGACTCGAGGGCAGGCATACTCGCATAACCCAGGTGCCCCACTTTGTGAAACCCCTCAGGTCGCCCGAAAACTCACCTTCGTTCCTGGTCCAACGGCGCATGCGCATCCCCACTATCCCTTTAGCAGGGCACGTGCCCGCACCAGGCATTTGTGAATGGCAGGCGCAGGCATGTTCCCTGTTAGAGGGTAGCAGGGGATGCGGTTTCCAGCACACTCTGATCCACTCACATTAGATGAGCTCCTGGACAAAGGGGCTCGAGTGGATCCAAGCGCTGTGATTGCACGAGCAGCCACGCATGCGTCGTAGGAGCGGGAAGAGGTGAGTTCATTTGGGCGACTTAGGGGGGGGGGGGGGGGTTTCACACAGCATGGTACTCGGGCAAGGACCAAAACCAGGGATAGTCAAAATCCAGGGTTTTGGTGCACTTTAAGGGGATCACTGTGAATAATGTAGGTTTTGGTCTGCTTTAATTCACAGCAGTGACATAAATAGATATGACCCGACCCTGGTGCAAGCATTACAATGGGCCTCGACATGGCTTATGCAGTAATCCTGCTCTTTTATTTTATCTTATTGGATATGGTTAGACAACCAATGACTGAAACAGCAAAGACAAATGGTGTTTTTTCTTCTTCTACAGAATGCCAGGAGAGCACATGATAAATATGGTGCAGGACCCACAATGATGGCCCTCCTGACCTTATGGGCCCAAGTGCAGTCACTACTCCTGCACCCAGGGGCGTAGCTAGGGGGAAGCAGGGGGGGCACTTGCCCCAGGTTCAGCAGGTCACGAAAGTGCCAAAGGAAGGCCTGAGAACAGGTGGGGGGCCCCATTTCGAATCTTTGCCACGGGTGGAAGAGGGCCTAGCTACTCCTCTGCCTGCACCCCCTATAGTTATGCACCTGATTCACAGGATACGTTGATACTGCACTCAGTAGTCCAAGCAAACAACCTACAGCAAGGGTTTTTACTATCTGGATTATCTGTGATCCCATTTTTCAGGGTGGCTTCTTACACTTGGCTTTAATCTATAAATGCTTCACAGCCAGATTCCTTGGTTCCCAACTACCGAGACCAAGCAAGTAGTTTGTAACCTTATATAATTTCCCTTTGGCCACAGAAAACATATTTCTTTGAAAGATAACCTTTAATTGAGAACAGACGCCATGTACTGAATGGTGCACAAAATACAAGATAGAGCCAAATAGAAATAGCATCAATAGCTGATTGTAGTTGCCAGCCATCAGCTGAAGATCAATTCTGGCCCAGCCAGTGGGGGCTAAAGCTTTATTTGATTTTATACTATCTGTACAATCAAACACTATCATTGCTGACCTCCATGGCAATTACGGAACATGGAAAAGTAACCCGTATTTTTGGGTTCATACAATCGCTCAACACTTAGGCCTAAAGAAGTGAAAAACACACCTACAAACATTATGATGCTCATTCATCCAACTCCATTTATTTGCCTGCTTTGCATGATCATAACAAAAAATTGAGGCTGACATGTAGAAGGTTTCTGCCGGCCAAGAAAATGAGCTTGGAAGTATTTAAATATATGCAAGAACAAATCTGTTGACTAGTGTGCGGCTCGATCCGTGTGGCGTTCGCTGGCTGGGCAAACTTTCTGGCAGACGATCAGGGAACAGATTTTTGGACCAGAGACAAACAATTATGCATTCACCTAAGATTCCACATTGTTTTTTGAGCAAGAAGGATAGGAAAACGCACATTAAAAATACACAATTCCCAATCATTTCTAATAACAGTGGGCTTAGCATGGAATAAATAGCAAGGCGCACATAAATAATTAACATGTTATTAGCTTTAGTATATTTTACATAAGAGAGTATTTTAAAAAAACTTTCCGAAACATGGCTGGTCTCCTGTTTGATTTATTTGGAGCTGAGAATAGTTTTGCATTGTTCAGCAGCCATGATTTACTGTACATTCTAAATGTTGATCTCCAACCTCAAATTCAATAACAGGGGTGTAGCTAGGGGGGGGGGGGGGTCAGGGGGGCACATGTCCTGTGTGCAGCAGGTCAGGGGGATGCAAAAGGGGGGGCTGAGCACAGCTGGGGGATGGCATTTGCTTTAAGGAATACTGTATTGATGGCAACTGGTCAACTAGAGCCTCCTTCATCTAAGGCTGTAGCATTGAAGGTACAGACCATGGACATGGTGGTATGGCTATTCTTAAAGCATTAATACTGAAGCTTTAGTATAGTAGGGGCAGATTATGTGGTAGGGGTGCATTTGAACCCCACAGCCATCATGAAGAGGCTATGGCATTGGGACAGTTTCTCCTGGCTTGGGGACACAGCGTGGCTGGACTCGGAGGTGTTGTGAGGAAGACTTGGCAGGCAGGGTGTGAAGAAGAATGTTGAAAGAGAAGTATGTATATTCCAAAACATGCTCAGTGTGAGGTGGGCAATGTGCTGGGGACTATGTCTTGCCTAGTTGCCATTAAAGCACTGGAGCCCACCAGAGATTTCCCATGTGCTCTTTATAGCCAGTCCGCCCCTGCTTAAACTATTGACAGCGATGCTAAAGCCTAATCCATAATGCCCATCTCAGTTGGTCCTAAAGCACTGCAACTGAAAGGAAATTCTCTCTTTGCTCCCTGTTGCTAGTCCACCCCTGCCCCAGACACTGGTGATGATTAGAGATGAGTGAACATTTCAAAAGTTCGGTTCGCTGAAAAAGTTTGTTTCAGACCGAACTAGTTCGGGACGAACTTTCGTCTAAAACGCATGGAAAACAATGCCTAACTGTCCTTTATAGCACTCTGAAGTCACTCAAGCCTGTATAAAAACCTGTTTTAGTGGACTAATTAGTATTTGAATTGGCTACAACCTAATTAGCATTTCAATAACCCGGGGCTGTCTTTGATAGTTTACATTTACTTGAAGAAGCAATAGCTTTTTACAAGCGGTGAAAAATTTGCCCATTTTGGGCATCACAGGCTTAAACTGCGGTTGTGTTGGCCTGGCAGTAGCGGACAAGCACTAAAAAAATTGTCCTATTTGATATGGGGGGTAGCAGCAGGATTTTAGCTGAAGAAGAAACAATGGCTTTTTACATGCGCTGAAAACTTTTCCTATTTGGGGCATGCAGTAGGTCTGGCAGTAGCAGAGGGTGGCAGGCTGGCAGCAGAGGCGCTGTTGGTGGTAGTAGTTGTCGCAGCATTAGCAGAGGCTGCAGCTGTTGAAAAAAGACTAGGCCGTGGCACAGGAAACCTGTGGTGGTTGTGTAGGCCTGGCAGTAGCCCTCAAAAAATGATCCCATTGGTAAAGGGGAGTAGCAGCAGGATTGGCATCTTGGTAATTTAGTTGAAGAAGACAAAACAATGGCTTTATAGAAGCCTTGAAAAATATGCCCATCTGGGGCATCACAGGGTTAAACTGCGGTTGTGTAGGCCTGGTAGTTGCAGAGGGTGGCAGAGGTGCTGTTGGTGGTAGTAGTGGCATTAGCAGTACTTAAGGACTAGGCAGAGGGACAGGAGTACTTAAGGACTAGGCAGAGGGACAGGAGACCTGTGGTGGTTGTGTAGGGCTGGTGTTAGTAGACGGCAGCAGGGGTGCTGGTAGTGGTAGCATTAGAAGGCACAGATTTTAAAGACTACGCCAAAGGACCAGAGATCTCTGGGTGTTGTGTAGGCCTGGCACTGGCAGTGACTGACAAGCACTCAACATGATCCCATTTTAGAGGGGTAGCAACAGGATTGGCAGGAAGGGCATTTTTATTGGTACCCATGCAGCTTTATGATGCCGCTCCAGGTGCCTATGTAGTTCCTAGTCCTAGATTTGTGCCCTGGCTATGGCTAACTTGCTGCTTGAAGATCGGGCACTGTGCTAGGTTTTGTTCTCCAGGGAAGGTAGGAAAGAATTGCCACACAGCAGCATACCGTAAATAAGAAGATCTAGAATGTCCACCACCACCACCACCTGATTTTGCTCCTCCAATGGCAGGCTTTTGTCCTGGAGTCTGCAAAAGCAGCATCAGTGTCACCGCCAACTGCTCCTGACCAGACCATACCAGCAGACCTAGCCCTGTGCCGTTTTGCAAATGATCTGGCCCTACCTTGGCTTGGCTCTTTGTCGCTGACCGTGCCAGAAGTACTCTCCTGCTCTGACGATGTCTCTTCCTTATTGCCTGGCTCCCAGGTCCTCTCCAAAACTACATCATCATACTCCTCCATCTCCGCCACTTCCCTGGGCTGACTGTCATCAGACAAATTCTCCTCATTATTATCCATAGCAACCAGGCTGCTGGGAAAAGCTGGTCCCCCACTAGGTGGGGGCAGTAAAGAGACAGATGATGACAGAGAAAGGCTTCCTTTACTGTGATGTGTAGCTGTAGTGGAGGAAGAATCCACTGAAACCTGGCTCAAAGTCATTGCATCAGAATCTTCCTCCTCCTGATATGAGTGAGAGCGAGTCAACTAGTCCACAATGGATGCATTGTCAGAAATAACACACCCACTGGAGGAAATGGACAACTCTGGCTTGCTAATGCTGCTACTACTACCACGTAAATTACTGCTGCTGCTACTACTCCCATGTACATTGCTGCTGCTGCTACTACTAGCAGTGGCGTACATGGGCAAATGGATGCTGCCACTACTATGGCTGGGCCTAGGCAAATGGCTGGTGCTACTTTTACTGGGCCTGGACACATGGCTGATGACCACAGTGTTGGTACTGACAACAACATCCTTCCTCTTAGTATTAAAAAAAAAAAAAAGAGCAGCGCACACACCAAAATGACACGCTTGCACAGCCCAACTAAAACAGACAGATGTTCCCTAAAATATCACTTGGCAGGTGAAAAAGATTTTTTTTTAAACTGTATTTAACAAAGAGGCACCGTGGACTCCACCAGAGAGAGATGAAGGGAGGAATTGATGCCGTGCACTGCTAAAAAGTGTGGCTAGGGATTCCATTCAGCTCTAGCTGCACATTAATATGCATGGCAGGAGAACTGAAAAGTGACTGGACAAGTGGATGTGTGTGTGCATGGGCGCAAGGAGAGGCGAGTTAGTTCAGTGTTCTGGGGGGTTTCACACAGCATTTTGGTTTCACACAGCGGGGCAACCAAAACCGGGGGCCAGGGCAGAGGACTAGATCCTGGGTTTTGGTCCACTTTAAACATAAAAAAAACCCTTAAACTGGACCTTCAGCATCATTTAATGCAAAGCCCAAACCTTTAAAAAAAATATTCTGCAGCATCTACAATTAACATATATGTTTTTAGTCACTTACATATTATTATTTCCCCCACTGGGCTGCAA
Source organism: Gastrophryne carolinensis (assembly GCA_027917425.1). Lineage (NCBI taxonomy): Eukaryota > Metazoa > Chordata > Amphibia > Anura > Microhylidae > Gastrophryne > Gastrophryne carolinensis. The sequence continues at coordinate 593,714,354 of CM051235.1, forward strand.
CTCTGTTCAGGACTCTAGTATACGGGCGCTGGCCTCAGAAGCATCACATACTAAGGAGAGGAAGGATATGCCAAAAGGATACTAAGGATGTGCCAAAAAGAATTCCTTGTTAATCTCACGATGTACTTGGCGAACAATAAATTGAATTGAATTGGAAGAGAGCAGGGCAAAAGTGCAGGGGGGGCAGGTTATAGCTGTGCTTTGCACAAAACAGAGCAGAGCTGGGCTAAGGAAAGGGACAACAATCTCAGAATGCAGAGCGACACAGTCAGAAGACACTTCCTGTTTGCAGGCAGCCTGAGACTCCATGTGCTTCCATCTTGGATGTTTAAAGGCTCATAAAATTCAATAGATGCAGATAGGATGATTTTGAATGTGGGTAATCTGTATGTACAGGATGGCGGAAAAATATACGATAAGTTCTTATTCAGAGTGAAGGTGCGGTTTAAGTTCTCAAATTTTAGCGAATTACCTATTTATTTATTATTATTTTTTTAACTTTGCAGAAAAGTTTTAAAGCCACTTGTTCTTAGATGAATATGTTCTCTTCTCCTTCCTGTTTTTACTCTGGCTATAATAGCTCACATAAATAAATGGCCACATTTACCTCCATTATAAGAACTCAGGCCGTTTATTACACATAATGACGTCACGGCGCAGCATCAGTTGTTCTCCTTGGCTGATCCAGCTCTGGAGAGGAGCAAAGTGCTCACTGACAAAGAGCTTCATCCTCAGCCATTGCAGCAACACTCAACATTAAAGTATATTTCACCGTTTCGCTGAGGTTCTCCTAATGATCTCTTTTCTGAGATGAGAGAAGGCCATTTGTTTTGGTCGCAATTTACAAGGCAAGGTTGTTACTGATAAAAATAATCATTTGGAGTTTCATCCATTGATAAAACTGAAATTCAGTTTTAGTGTACCTAGGTAGTGTATAATAAACAAGACTAGCATTAGGGGAGTGTAAATGTAAATGTTGCTGGCTGGGGGCTCATTTCATGTTGCTGAATGGAGAAGGGGTGTTCACAGGGGTGTAACTAAACATGGCTGGGCCCTGGTGTGAACATTAAATTGATTCCCCCCCCCCGGGGCATCCAAAATCAGGATGCCCCGGCGCTGTGAGAATCGCCCCAGGTTGCCCCATACACTTACCTTCTTTCCCGGTCCAACAGTGCATGCGCAAGCCATGGCCGCATCCCTATTATCCCTCTAGCAGGGCGTATGCCCGCGGCAGGCATTTGTACCTGGTCAGCACAGGCATACTCCCTGTTAGAGGGTAGCGGGGGATGCAGGTGTCTGCTCGCTTGGAGCGCTCATCTTAGACAAAAGTTTACGCGACGTGACGTCAGCGGATCCAAATGCGTCGATTGGACTAGTGGCCGCGCATGTGCCGTAGGTCTGGGAAGAAGGGAGTTAGTTTTGGCGACCTGGGGGGCTTCACACAGCGGGGCACCCCCGATCGGGGCAAGGTCCAAAACCCAGGATTGTAAAAATGCAGCTCCTTCACGGTACAGTAACCCTTTGTTGTAATTTTATTTAACTTGTATACAATTAAAGACTGAAACAGCTCAGAAATTGGCTTATTCATCACAAATATGACAAAAAAAGTGGAAGAGCCACAATTATGGGCGCCCCCTGAAATTATGGGCCCTAGTGCGGTCACTATCCCTGCACCCCCTGTAGTTAGGTCCCTGGGTACTTTATTTAAAGCAGACCAACACCAACATGGGTGCGAGTGTTGGTTCCTGATCCTTTAAGAAAGTGGGGGGGGGGGAATTCAAAATACTGGAGCTCCCACCGCACATAACCCCCAGAACACCTGTGAACCTTACCTTCGCTTCGATCCTCTGCCAGAAATACAGCGCAGTAATTGGTTGCCAGTGGTCGGTGGTGTGATGATTGCACAGGTTGATCAGACCTATTGATCATTCATCTGTTCAAACCACCCAATCGTACTCCACGTGTGTCCACACAATTGTTCAATTGGCAACACGTGTGGCTATAAACTGCTGCCACCAGAACACAAACAGTGCTCAACTCTATATAAGCCACACACAACACAATCAGATCGAACGGATCGATCGACCCACAGCCACTTCCAGGCGACCGAGCGTTCTAGGCAAGTAACGTAGCCAAGGGGGTGGGAGTAGCTCCATCACTATTATTTATACAAAATCATCATCATTATTATTCAGGGCCTGGGAAGCAATTTACCACCCAACCAAGTATTAAGCACCAAACATGTCTAACTATGTGGAAAGACAGAGATTTAGTTGAACACATCTGCAGATACATGTGGAAGCCACACCGCCCCGACAAGGCACTCTGTGTTTAGTATGGTCCCTACTCTTATTTTTGAGTCCCCAAAGTTGGGACATGCAATGCAGCCAGAACTACTCACCTGGGAAGCTGCCAGCCTCCCTTTAGAACACTCCATAGGGAGAGATCCATGATGGCTGAATCCCTCCCTGTGTGTGTTCATGGCAATTCAAACTGAGCAAAGGGGGTGGGAGCAGCTATTATATTTATAAATATTTGTCTGCATTGCATGTCCCAATGTTGGAGACTCAAAATTAAGAGTAGGGACCACACTAAACACAGAGTGCCTTGCCAGGGCAGTGTGGCTTCCACATGTATCTGCAGATATAAGCAACCAAATCTCTGTCTTTCCACATAGCTAGACATGTTTGTTGCTTTATATTTAGTTGATGAGAGGGTTAAACTGGGCGGTAAATTAGTTCCCAGGCCCTGAATAATAATAATAATTTTGTATAAATAATAGTGATTGAGCTGCTCCCACCCCCCTTTATTCAAGTAATGTAGCCAGGCTCTTCAGAAATAGCGTGAACTTTTTAGATCCTTAATTCAGTGACACTCTGCTGTATTTTTAGAATGTATTTAAACAAACAGAACAACGCAAAAACAACAAGAAACACGATGCAAGGTGATAAAAACAGAATTAACTATAAAACACAGTAAATAAGATAAATAGCAATACAGAAAAAAGGGGAAAATACTTAAAGTGGACCAACACCCACGGGTGATCGGCCCGGGAATCTATAAGATTCCCGGGCCGATCACCTCCCTCCCCGCGGGACATCCGAGATCGGGATGTCCTGCGGGGTGAAACCCCCCCAAACACCCCAAACCCCCAAACCGCCTCCCTCGCGCCCCTCTAGGCGTGCGGGTGCGCGCGCCCGCGCCGGCCATCTGTGAATGGCCGGCGCGGGCGCGTGCGCGTCAAGAGGGACGCGCAGGAGGCGGCGGCGGAGGAGCCGCTTGTCCGGGACTGTCAGATTGCTTGTCCGTCGGCGCTGGGAGCGGGGAGAGGTGAGTTTTTCGGGTGATCGGGGGGGGTTTCACACATCGGGGCACCCCGATCGGGGGTGCCCCACCGAAGTGGACCAAGACCCAGGATAGTCAAAATCCTGGGTGTTGGTCCACTTTAAGAGTCTGTCTGGGCTGCGGTTTGATCAAATCAATTGTCCCTCAGTCCTCACACGTCTCCCAATGATTTCCTGGTGTCCTCCTTAGATGTTAAAAGGGAACGTGTGTCACTCTTGATGGTAAGATTAGAGTGATGCTCTTACCACTCTGAAGCTCACCATATTCCCTCTAACCAGTTTCTGACCCCTTCTATGGGGAAGAATGATTGGAGTCACCCACTGTTTGATTGGTGCATCTGGGATTCTCCATCTTTGGGTACCTGAAAGTTGGTCCATATGATATCCCCCATCTGTCCTGGGATTCCAAAGGGAGGAGGGATGAGGAGAACATTCCATGGAAGGGGGGCAGGAGATGGACCTTGTCTCTGCTTCTATGCTTGAGTGATTCTGATAACCCTCACTCCATTACTTTGTTTATGCTGTGGAGTTTTATGAAAGTCATTCCAGCTGACCCTGTGTGCATGCAGGGGGTTTTATGGCAGGTGGGGGGAGAGTTATACAGAGCAGAGTGGTCAGCCAAGGCTGAAAAACACAAACTATTCGTATATGTCTATGTGGGCTTGTGCAGAAATATATACACACACAGTGATACACACACCAACATACACACATAGAGAAATAAACCACACTTCGGATATGTTCTGTCACAGGCAGGGCTTTCCGGCCGCCAGAACATCACTACCAACGTGAGCATTGGATGGCCATTTTCACCTCTGGATTTCTGCTGAAGGATCAAGGCTAAATTAAGAATTAAGGGTGTTCTGGGGGTTATATGCAGGGGGGGGTGGAGCCCCTCGCACATAACCCCCCAGAATGGCTTTATAGCAACTGTACCAACACCTGCACGTCCGTTTTAATGTTGCTGGATAAGGGTGCTGTGCAGTCTTGGCCCTGGGAGCAGATGTGAACTAATGAAAAATCGGATCCCCTTTTAATTTTGCACTGGGTGACATTTTATCCAAAACCAGTCCTTGTTGTAAAAAAAAAAAAAAACATACAGCTGATTACTCCAGGTCTGCTGTGTAAAAACCTACCAGATCTGAGGATGGTAACCCCTGTCTTCAGCCACGCCTCTGCTGGCTGCAGTCTGCTAATTCTAGACCGTTTTCATGATAGTTCACTTTTTAACTAGCATCCCCTGGAGTGCTCCCCCCATGAAGAGCACCATTTGCCAATTTTCACTGCTCCTGCTTCACTCTAATCCCAGATAATGACGCCTTTAGATGTAAAGCTCCGCCTCCTCCATCCATTGCCACTGTTGTGTGTGATGTCATTTTCATGTGTCATTGTCATTGTGTGTGGCAATGATGTCATTGCCTGTGATCCCATGCCATCTTACAGAGAGGGACTGCAAAAAAAATAAAGTGTTCCAGCATAATTCAAAAAGTGAATATATCCATTTCTAATTCTACACCCTAAGAGGGGATCATTTCTATAGGGGATTGATGCACACCAGACAATATAGATTTGCAGTTAAAATGTATTAAGAAAAAATTACAGATAATAGTATTACAATCTCTAGGTACAAATGTTCACCCTAAGAGGGGAGTATTGGCAGGGGCCTTGGCCAAATGTATTTCACAAGTTCAGTGGGTTTTGGTCCGCTTTAAAAGCAAACTATTAGAAAAATGGACTAATAATAACCTCTATAAACTTTTTGGACGGCAATAGAAGGAGTCACTATAATTATGCCATGCTTGTACTATAGTTAGGGAAAAACAGGGATGACCAATGTTTGAATGGACCCTTCTCCCTTTACAGGGGGCATTGCTAAACTCTGGGGGCATGATTAAAGCGGACCAAAACCCACTGAACTTGTGAAATCAGCAAACGGTACACTTCATGGGGGGAGAAATTCAGAGGATGCTAGTTAAAAATGTGGGTTTTGGTCCGCTTTAATGATGCCTCCACTTACAGTGAGGGTCCTGTTAAATATTTGGTGAAGCCAGTGTAACTTCCGGTGTACATTGTGTTGTGGGTTGCAACTTGCATGCCAAAGCTTTTTTGCCCCACATTACACAAAAAAGCACTAAAAAACACTTTTTTGCCCCACAACACACAAAAAACACTTTTTTGCCCCACAACACACAAAAAAGCGCATAAACCCCTTTTTGTCCTACATTTTTCCCCCACAATCACCTGTACATGTAAAGGAACATTTTTACAGTTTTTTCATTATTTTTCCACTGATGTAAGAATATATTTTTAAAGTTTGGCAATAACCGCCCCCTATGGTCTATGCTAACGATTTCACAATTTTTTCAGCATAGCCCATAGAGTTCTGTTGTTTACTTAAACACAAAAATATTTACCTTATTGGATATATGATGTACTTAAAAAAGCTGACCAAAACTCACAGAGATCGGCCCAGGATTCCCGGGTCGATTATTTCCCTCCCCCCGGGGCATCCAGAATCGGGATGCCGCGCTGTGTGAAATCCCCCAGGTCGCCCATAAACTCACCTTCTTTCCTGGTTCAATGGCGCAAGGTTGCAACCCCGCTATCCCTCTAGCAGGGCGCGTGCCCGCGTCAGGCATTTGTGAACGGCCTGCGTGGGCATGTTTCCTTGTTAGACAAGCTCCCAGGTGAAGGGGCTCGAGTGGTTTCAAGCGTGCTGATTAGATAAGAGGATGCGCATACGTCATAGGAGCGGGAGGAGGTGAGTTTGTTCGGCAACCTGCGAGGTTTCACACAGCAGGCATCCCCGATTGGGGTGCTGTGGGGGCAAGAACCAAAACCCAGAATGGTCAGAATCCTGGGTTTTGGACCACTTTAACTTGTAAAAATGACCCATTAAAGGTACAGGTAGTTAATGGGGGGAAAACAGTAGAAAAAAAAGCATTTTTTTGCACTTTTTGTCTAAAGGCTAAAAGCAGAAAAAAACATAGAATTCATATCAATTAATGGGCACACCAGCGGGTACAATAAAGATAAAAAAGTAATTTTATTAGTTCCATCATGAATTAAAAACCACAAAAACACACAGGACTACTTAAAAACAAGAATCAATGGCCTTCTGAATGTATTACAATCAATCTACAACATTGTCCAACAATACTTCATGTTATCTACAACAATTGATACAACAATAATCCATATAAATACTATATATGACAATTAAAAATAAAACCAGGTACGGGCGGTACAATATATAAAAAAGTATATACACTGTGCAAATCAAGCCAAAAAAAGATAATAAATAATAAATCCACTTCTACCATAGGCCCCAATATAGAGCCTCTGATATAATATGCCAACAATTATAATGTGTTTTATAATTAAATCAATACTACCTCTTCTAATAATATGTGTCCCAGAAACCAACTATCGCACTACCTGTGATAAAAGTGTACTATATAACCCTAAAGTAAAGTGGCAAGTGCTAAGGTGAAAAAAACTTTTTTTGAATGCAAAATCCTACTCAAACTATAAAGCGCTTGTAAAAAACACCCGGGTACACAATTAAGGTTTACAAGATGCAGTGTAACCACATGTGAACAAACAACAACAAGTGACACAAGGATAAATACCGCCCAGTACGTGGAGAAGTGAAGTCAGGAGACCCGGCTGCTACCCCGCGCGCTCCGCCGTGCGCCCACGGCTTCTCATTGGGGTTGCAAGTCACACTGGCTTCACCCAAAAATTTGCATTACCTCCAATGTGTCAAACAGGTTTGGGGCTTACTTTCCAAAAATACGACTGGAGCTCAGATGCATGTCTGGGTTACATGTAGAGATGAGTGAATATTGCTGAAATTCCCCAAGAAATTTGGGCTCGTCTGAATCATATTTTACAAATTGCTCATCCCTACGGGGTGTTAACCATACCTCCCAAGTGTCCCTGATTTGGAGGGACTGTTCCTCTTTTGAGTCCGTGTCCCGCTTGTCCCTCGTTGTTCTCATTTGTCCCTCTTTGTAATAATAAATCCACTTCTACCAAAGGCCCCAATATAGAGCCTCTGATATAATATGCCAACAATTATAATGTGTTTTATAATTAAATAAATACTACCTCTTCTAATAATATGTGTCCCAGAAACCAACTATCACACTACCTGTGATAAAAGTGTACTATATAACCCTAAAGTAAAGTGGCAAGTGCTAAGGTGAAAAAAACTTTTTTTGAATGCAAAATCCTACTCAAACTATAAAGCGCTTGTAAAAAACCACCCGGGTACACAATCAAGGTTTACAAGATGCAGTGTAACCACATGTGAACAAACAACAATAAGTGACACAAGGATAAATACCGCCCAGTACGTGGAGAAGTGAAGTCAGGAGACCCGGCTGCTACCCTGCGCGCTCCGCCGTGCGCCCACGGCTTCTCATTGGGGTTGCAAGTAACACTGGCTTCACCCAAAACGTTGCATTACCTCCAATGTGTCAAACAGGTTTGGGGCTTACTTTCCAAAAATACGACTGGAGCACAGATGCATGTCTGGGTTACATGTAGAGATGAGTGAATATTGCTGAAATTCCCCAAGAAATTTGGGCTCGTCTTAATCCTATTTTACAAATTGCTCATCCCTATGGGGTGTTAACCATACCTCCCAAGTGTCCCTGATTTGGAGGAACTGTCCCCCTGTCCCTCGTTGTTCTCATTTGTCCCTCTTTGAGATGCAACATGCAGATCTGCAGCAATAAATGATCAATTCTCCTATTTATATTGTGGTAACTGTTACACCCTATCTCCTATACATCCCTCAATGATGGGGCGTGGCCTAATCTAATAATTGTCCATATTTTCCACCCTCCAAATTTGGAAGATATGGTTACCTGCATGAAAAAACTCAACTCGCCTGCAGCCTCTAGTGGATTCTGGGCAGATGGGCTCTGGGCAATTTAACCCGGTATCTAGGGAGGAGGGTGCTAGCCGTCTTCTGGCTGGATGGACACGTGCACGGTGAAAAACGGAGCTCACCGACAGTCACAGTTTTGGACCAGAAATGGCTCACTGGAACTTATATCACCCACTGGAACGCAGGCATGTTATCTGGGATTCATCCTTACCAGAAGCAAAATTCACACAGCGGGGCATCACAGTTTAGAATGCCTCAGAGGAACGTCAGCAGCCAGCCCTGAAATCTTTTAGAATCCAGGCCTGGCCGTGCAGGGCTTTGTACCATTTTAAAGTGGAACAAAACCCATCCTGGAGTCCAGTGCACCCAGGATACCCAGGATAGTCAAAATCCTGGGTGTTGGTCCACTTTATAATCGCTCACCAGATTCGCTTTCATAAATGTGGTTTTGCCTACAGTGCCCAGCGTTCACCAGACCCTGCCTGCCGCTATGAGGCACTACCTGGCGCTATCCCTTCTTAACCCCCTAAGTCTCACTCCAACCCAAAAACACTTGTGGCTAGAGCCCCGCTTTAAGCATTTTTGTTACTTTTTATCATTGTCATTGTCATGTCATTAGACTTGTAGTAAACACACAGACCATGGAGACCATGAGTCAGCCATGATGGGATGGAAATTCCCCCTCACCAACACATTCATTAAATGTCCGTCTCTGGAGACTGGTGCAAACTGCTTATTTTCTTCATCCATGAAACGTAACATTTTAGTGTCGGCCCAACAGGAAAAGCACATTCAGCCGGCCCGTGGGAGAAAGCAGATGTCTGGCTCCGTTTGTCAAGCTAACTTCACGTTAGGAGTGTAACATGTTCTCATGGGGTTTTTCCTGGCACTTTGTCAAGAGGAGATTACAGTTAAAGAGGAGCAAAGCCCACTTATAGATTCCCGGGCCGACTGATTCCCTCCACCGGGGCATCCAGAATGGGATGCCCGCTGTGTGACACCCCCCAGGTCACCCATAAACTCACCTTCTTTTACGGTCCAACAGATGCGATCAGTAGCCGTATCCCCGCTATCCCGCTAGCAGGGCGCGTGCCCGTACCAGGCATTTGTGAAAGGCCGGCGCGGGCATGCGCCCTGTTAGAGGGTAGCGGGGAATGCGGGCGTCAGCATCCGAGCGCGCTGATTGGACGAGATGCCGTGTAGGCGTTATAGGACTGGGTAAAGATGAGTTTGTTCAGGCGATCTAGGGGGTTTCACACAGCGGGGCACCCCCTATCATGGTGTACTGGGTTTTGGTCCACTTTAAATGACGTAAAGACGTGCAAATGCCGGCTGGCCGCATCCCCGGCTTTCACGTTGGTTCGACGATCAGTGTCCCAGGAGCCGCCCGGTAAAGGTGAGTTTGCTGTCGACCCCAGGCGTTCTACACAGTGGGGCATCCAGCTATAGAATGCCTCGGAGGCTGGCTAGCGGCTGCATGGGTTTCGTCTGCTTTAAAGTGGACCAAAACCCAGCTCGATCGGCCCGGGAATCTATGATCCCCCCCCAGGCATCCAAAATCGGAATGCTCCGCTGTGTGAAACCCCCCAGGTTGCCCCATACACTTACCTCGTTTCCCAGTGGCCGCATCCCACCCTCCCTCTATCAGGGAGCATGCCGTATGACACAGCGGGACACTCCTGATCGGGGTGCCCCGGGGAAAGGACCAAAACCCAGGATAGTCAAAATCCTGGGGTTTGGTCCGCTTTAAAGGGTAATTCCCCTTTTAATGGCATTTTTAAAAAAACTAGTGTTCCAATCTGATGTGCTCAATGTGTTGAGTTTATTATTTATTAATATTTTACTTTTATATGTTTTTGCAACTCCATGTTATAAAAGAAAACTATAGCAACAATGTGTTTTCCGTAGAAACGTACATCAAAGCGTTCAGATGTACATTTCAGAAGCTTCCTCACTCTGGCTTGCTAATCCTCTGATTGGACGAGGCAAACACAACAAATTTAACCCCATCAGCATTATTTCAATCTCTTCAGATAGAGGGAATCGGTCTCGTGTTGCAGAAGCTAAAGGGTTACTAGCAGCTTTCTCAGGTCAAAAGGATGATTGCTGTTGCTTTGTTTAGCCAAAGCTGCTAATAAACTCACCTGTTACATTTGTAGTGAGATAAGGATACTAAGGGAGTTATTCATCAAGGGACAGCGCCAGGCAGCGTCTGGTGAACACCGGGCGCTTGCACACAATACCACATTTATGAAGGCGAATCTGGTGAGCGACTCTAACAGCGCCATGTAGCGTCCGATGTATTATTACAGGTGGCTCAGCATATAGCGCCGGTGCTCTAACTTCCAGAGCACCAAGTCTTTTCTTATTCCTTTTCTGCTGTTTAAACAGGGTTTTATTTATTTATTTTTTCTCTCAAATCATTGTGTGACCTCTCCTGACCTAGAAAGACTCATTTTTGAAAACTTTTTTGATTTTTTTTTGTTTTTTTTATGTAGAATTGTCATTACAGGTCTGGCACTAAAGTGTTAATGTCACAGTGTTACAACAATGTCATTCCATGTGTTTTCGCTTTGTTACTGCTGGATATGTGTTCAAAAACAGACTTTAATCACACAGCATCTGGCGCTCTATGCTACAGCGACCAGATCCAGAGCGCCTACGCTGTGTGTGTGTAGTTTTTTGATTGGTATCAAAAGTATGGCGTGGAGTGCCGAGAGTCGGTCGCACTGAGCTGGCGCTACCTTTCGCTCCCTGCAGCGCTGTACTGATGATATAGCGCCCAACATACATCCCATTCATCAATGCCGGCCAGGTTACTAGAGCGACTGAGGCACTCTGTTACAGCGCCCGATACCCGCTTACAGCATATACTAGCGGTCGCTCTAAGCGCCGCTATACAGACGCTCATCTGCCGATAACTGGCGCTAGTAATGAATCAGCCTCCACGAGCTTTACTAAAGGGCTCCTAGATGACGGGAAACCAGGAGAAAATCGGTGAGGCAGCATTTCAGCTTTGAGTGGATGCAGGAACAAACTTAAACCAGACCTTCAGCATAATTTAATGAAACGCCAAAACCCTTAAAAACTATTCCCAGCATATAAATTTAATATATTTTAAGTTTTAAGTCACTTACTTTTTATTCTTTCCCCCTCTGGGCTGCAACTCTGTTCAGGAAACTAGGTAACGGGGGCCGCCATCTTGCCTCAGAAGAATCACATACTGAGGAGAGGGGTGAATAGTCCAGGGGGTGGGGTTATAGCTGTGCTTTGCACAGAGAGAGCAGAGCTGGGGTCAGGAAAAGGACAGCAATCCCACAGTGCAGAGCGGCACAGTCAGAACACACTACCTGTCTGCAGGCAGTCTGATACTCCACGGGCTGCCACCTTGGATATTAAAAAAGGCTTTGAAAACGCAATAGGAGCAGGTCGGATGATTTTTATTGTTCGCAATCCGTATGTATGGGTTGGGGAAACATACCAGATAGACTCTTATTCAGGGTGAATGTGCTGACTTTGGGGCTCATGCTAAGGTGAGGTGAAGCAAGTTCAACTCTGGGTGCACATTTGGGTGTGAATTGGACACACACAAATGTGCAATAAAAAATATTTGTTCTAAAAAAAAAACAAAAAAATCACCTGCACATGTGATGGGGCATTTTATAGGTGAGGTGCATCAAGAAGGGCACCGGCCCTTTAAGGCTGGCAGCCCCATGACTGGCCTGCGCTTCCTGCTGGAAGCTGACCAGCCTATGGGATTGGGGGAAGAGGTCGGGGGAAGTGACCTCAGGGGAGGGGGACGGGGGAGTATAAAGGGACTGGATCCCCCCTCCTCTTCCTCTTTGGCCCCTGATCTCTTCGCTGGAACGTGCTTTCCCATCCGCCCGCCCTTTATTGGGGGTGATGGAATGGTCGATTGGTCGCAGCAGGATGCTGGTTGGTGTTTTGGGCCAGTTTTGTCGGATATGCATTTTATTATGTTGTATGTATATACATATATTAAAAAAAAAAAAATCAAACGATAAAAAAAAAAAAAAAAATGAATATAATTCATCAAACGATAAAAAAAAAAAAAAATGAATATAATTCATCAAACGATAAAAAAAAAAATGAATATAATTCATCAAACGATAAAAAAAAAAAAAAAATGAATATAATTCATCAAACGATAAAAAAAAAAAAAAAAATGAATATAATTCATCAAACGATAAAAAAAAAAAAAAATGAATATAATTCATCAAACGATAAAAAAAAAAAAAAAAATGAATATAATTCATCAAACGATAAAAAAAAAAAAAAAAAAATGAATATAATTCATCAAACGATAAAAAAAAAAAAAATGAATATAATTCATCAAACGATAAAAAAAAAAAAAAAAATGAATATAATTCATCAAACGATAAAAAAAAAAAAAAATGAATATAATTCATCAAACGATTAAAAAAAAAAAAAACAAGAAGATTAATATGTATTTTTTGACATTTGTTCAGTTAACAGGGTACTTGTAGTTGTTTTGGTTATGTATAATTTGTGGGGTATTTATTGGGTATATGTGTCAATGCGTTTGTATCGGGGATTGTTGTAAATTCATTGTTACTGTTTTATTTTATTTGTCACAGCTTTGGCGGTCTCCTCTGCTTGGTTGGGGTCTGAGATGGCACGGGAAGTGGGGGTAGGTTACAAGGAAGCGGCTGTTTCGGCAGAAACGGGCCAGGAGGATAGGTGACTGAGTTTAAGGGGAGGGACTAAGGGAAGGGGTTAAGGTGGATCTTGGCAGTTAGCCCCGTTTGAGCTACCAGGCCTAGGAGGGATGCGGCCGGGCTCACGAATTGGCTTCTGTTTCAGATTCCGGGAGGTTGGTGAGCCTCCCCTCCCCTTCTGTTGGTAGGTAGGGTGTGTTGGAATCTCAGACCTGGATCGGGGAGATCGGGAGTGCATCGTTAATTGTTGTTTGTTATTGTTTATGTTGAGGCTGTGGCCAATTAAAATTCCATCAATTTCCGAAGAAGTGGTTGTTGGCTCCATTATTTGGGAGTGTGGGTGGGTTGGTGTTAGCTGAAGACGTATGGAACGCTAGCACAGTCATGTTTGCACTGCAGTAAGTATATTTGTTTAAACGTTTGGAAACAATGGCTCCCTATGGGGTATGCAGAGAAAATGTTTAAAAAGTCTTTAGCATAGCCCATAGGCTGCTGCTGTTGAACAATGATGGCACTCACCTGTAAAAATGCTTAATCACCAGGGGTAGGGGAATTTTAGGGAAAAATTAGAATAGAAAACAAAAAAATCACACCCAAAGGTAAACTGTGTAGGGGCGTAAATAGGAGCATGCCAGTTAGTTAATAAGAAACCCTTGTACATAGAGTTAACAAGATATTGAACCATTTCTTGGTTTCCAGCCATTAAAGTGTATAGAGATTGTAATACCCTTTAATTAGACTCTAGATGGCAGCAGGCCATAGACAATAATTGTCCCATAGACTTTAAAGCGGTCCTTCACTCTGAATAAGAGTCTATCTTATGTTTCCCACACCTTGTACATACAGATTGGCCACATTAAAATCATCCTACCTGCATCTACTGCATGTTATGAGCCTTTAAAGATCCAAGATGACAGCTCATGGAACATCAGGCAGCCTGCAAACAGGAAGTGGCTTCTGACTGTGCTGCTCTGCATTCTGGGATTGCTGACCTTTTCCTGACCCCAGCACTGCTCTGTCTGAGCAAAGCACAGCTATAACCCGCCCCCCCCCCCTGTATTTTATTCCACTCTCCTTTACTCAGTAAGTGTGATGCTTCTGAGTCAAGATGGCGGCGCCCATATCCTAGAGTCCTTAACAGAGTTGCAGCCCAGTGGGGGAAAGAATAATAAATAAGTGATTAAAAATGTAAAATTTATTAATTTTATATGCTGGGGAATCATTAAGGGTTGGGGCTTTTCAATAAATCATGGTGAAGGTCCGGTTTAATGGAGACATTTCTACAAGGGAAGGTAGAGAGAGTTAATAGCCAGAGCAGGATGCTTGGTAAAGACTTCCAGGCTGATTCATTAATAACGCCAGGTATCGGCAGATGAGCGTCTGTACAGCGGCGCTTAGAGCGACCGATAGTAGGGGCTGTAACAGAGCGCCTCAGTCGCTCTAGTAACCTGGCCATCATTGATGAATGAGATGTATCTTAGTTGCTGTAACAACAGAATTACGCTGCAGGGAGAGAGAGGTAGCGCCAGCTCATAGCAACCGACTCTCAGCTACTCACACCATATTCATCAAAAACACACACACACAGACTCACCTAGAGCACCCCGCCGTCCTCATCCAACACCAGGTGTGTGAGGGCTACAACTGGCTTCACCCCAATTACTAAGTGGTAGTTAAACCGGACCTTCACCATGATTTATTGAAAAGCCCAAACCCTTAAAAAGTGATTCCCCAGCATCTAAAGTTCATATTTTTAAAGTTTTTAGTCACTTATTATTCTTTCCCCCACTGGGCTGCAACTCTGCTCAGGAATTTAGGATACGGGCGCCGCCATCTTGACTCAGAAGCATCACACTTACTGAGGAGAGGAGAGCGGGATAAAGTACAGGGGGGCAGGTTATAGCTGTGCTTCGCTGAGACAGAACAGAGCTGGGGTCAGGAGAAGGTCAGCAATCCCAGAATGCAAAGCAGCACAGTCAGAAGGCACTTCCTGTTTGCAGGCTGCCTGATGTCCCATGAGCCACCATCTTGGATGTTTAAAGGCTCATAACATGCAGTAGATGCAGGTAGGATGATATTTAATGTGAGCAATCTGTATGTACAGGGTGTGGGAAACATATAAGATAGACTCTTATTCAGGGTGACGGTCCGCTTTAATAGCTACTTCATTATTATAATTAATAAATGGCTTACAAAGGACCTGCCACTCAAGCAGCCTTAGGGCGTTATTCATCAAACCATAGCGCCAGGTAACGACTGGCTGTGACAGGTAACAACAGGTAGCGAACGGTGAACGCCGGGCGCTGTACGCAATACCACATTTATTAAAGCGAATCTTGTGAGCGACTCTGACAGCGCCATGTAGTGTCCGATTCATCATCACAGACGGCTCACTGTATATCACTGGCGCTCTGGCTTTCATATCGCCTGGTATTACCTGTCGCTCTCCCATACATTTCAATGGACGTTCCTTTTCTTCTGTTTAAACAGGTTTTATTTTATTTTATTTTTTTAAATGATCAAATAATTGTGTCACCTCTCCTGGCCTAAGTCATTTTTGAAAACTTTTTTGATATAATATTTTTATGCAGAATTGTCCTTACATGTCTGTTATTAAAGTGTTAATGTCACAATGTAATAACAATGTCATTCCATATGTTTTCGCTTTGTTACTGGTGGATATGTGTTCAAAAACAGACTTTAATCACACAGCTTCTGGCGCTCTGGGCTACAGTGACCCGATTTTGAGCGCTGACGCTGTGTCAGGCTATTTTTATGATGAATATGGTGTGAGTTGATCGCACTGAGCTGTCGCTACCGTGGTGTTATAGCGACTCACACAATATATTCATCAATGCCGGCCAGCGACTGAGATGCTCTGAAACAGTGAACCATGGCCGAGCACAGCGACTACTAGCCATCGCTCTCAATGCCTCGCTACAGACGCTTATCTGTCGGTACTTGGCCCTAGTAATGAATCAGCCTGTTATTTAACAATATGGAGGATTATTCACAAATTTTGGTGTGGGCGCCACTTGAGCGCCTCGTCCGAGATGCTCAGCAGCGCCCGAACCACATCATCAGCTTCTAAACGGCGGTGCTGTCAGCTGTAGCGCTCCCGGCCAGGCAGTGATTACAGCGCATGGCTTATATAAGCCTATGCTCTAGCGACACCTAGCACCAACCGAGAGCACTACAAGCTGACAGAATTTATGAAAAAAATACCAGGCACTCCAAGAGGCTCTCAAAAAAGGTAATTCAGGCACACAGCACCTGTTGGATTGCCAAAGTTTTATTTGTTAGGGTTTTTTTTTATTTTTAATTAAAAATGGAAATTACATTAGGGACATTAGACAAAAATGGCATAGCTTTCTCATGGCCCAAATCACATGTTTCCAGCACAAAAAAAATAATCTAAAAATGCATACAAAAATAATGTCTACCAGCCCAGGGATCCCATGGCACATGCACCAGTCCCCAAAAATAAAAAAAACTACTAAAATGCTTAAATTATTGTAATATTATTTGTAATGTATGGGATGGGGCCACATAGTGCAGGTTGAGCGCCTGGTCTTATATGGCGCTGTAGAAAACTCAGTGCCAGCAATCACCCCATCGCCGTCGCTGATGATAGATGGGACACAGGCGCTCTGGATTTTTGACACTTGCACTGGGACCTGACATTCACCCGACACTCATCTGGCACTACGCGGCGTTAGCGTACCCAGCGCTGGAGGCATTTGAGAGCCTTGTCCGAGATGCTAGTATGCGTTCGCACACCAGCGCCGGCTTCAGCCTGCCAGCGCTATCAGCTGTAGTGTTCCCGGCCAGGCAGTGTTCACAGCGCACGGCTTTTATATGTCCATGATAGCGACACCTAGCGCTGGCCGGGTGTGCCGCAAGTAGTAAAAATAAAAAAAAATGAATACATAGCGCTCGCAGAGGCGCTCAAAAAACAATATTCCAGGCGCACAGCGCCTGTTGTAATCCCCATTTTATTATTTTTTAGGGTCAGGAAAGTTTTTTTTTTTTTTTTTTTTATGGGAATGGTCCAAATCACAAGTTTGCCACACAACACAGGGAGCCCTATTTATCTTTTTTTTTCGTTGGGCGCCAGATGAGCGGCTCGCAGATTTTGTAGTTTTCCCATCATGCACTTTGAGGTATGTGGCTACTTTGAGACCCAAAACACATCCAGAATTTCCCCCATAGACTTTAATGGGATTGGGATTTGGGTGATAAGGAAACGGCCTTGAGACCGGAGGGTTGCAGGATCGATTCCCGGCAATGGGACATGACTGAAGTGCCCTTGAGCAAGGCACCTAAACCCTTAACTACTTCCCAGGCGCCATAATTAGGGCAGCTACTGCTCCAGGCATGTGTGCACAGATGGGTTAATGCAAAGGAAGAATACCTATGTGTGCGCAGGTATACAATGGACATCCATGCCCCACGCAAAAAAGTGGTGCAGAATATTCTGCTTGTCACTAATGTGCGCTCCACTGCCCAGCCCACAGTGTCTGAATGGCTGGCATGAGAACAATCCATTCAATTAGAATATATTGCCAGGCATTAAAGGGATTGACCAGTATAATGTTTAAAATAATTTGCCTGGAAGCTTACCTGATGCAGTATCACTCATATGCTGTCTCTTTGCTCTGGTCACAGAAAGGAAGGGGGGTTTCTTCTTTCTCTTTGCTGCCTCCAGTGCCTCTCCCCTGATACTGACCACCAATACAATCCTGAGGCTTGTGTCAGGTTGACACTCCTCTCTCTTAGCCATAGGCTAGAATGAGGCCCTCCACACTGGCACTTAAGCCCAGCTCACTCCCATGCAATGCACACTGTGTGCTTGCATCCCTTAGCCCTGCCACTCCCATCACAAAGGACAGCGCAACATGAGATGATACTTTATTTTATAATTGTTCTGGCAGTATTGCTTTTTTTTTAAAAGGGGGAACATGTGTAGCCCTCCCACAATGGTAATACTTTGTACCTGGACAAAAGCTATTCAAAGTAGATTGCAATGAATATTAAAGGCCCATGCATGAGCCATGTAGCGTGCAGCGAAATAATAAATCCTGGGATCCTGGTGGCTTAATATACAGGGGCATCCCAAATTAGGATGCCTATGTTAACCCTTTAAATGTCAGTTATGTGAATTTCACATAGTTAATTCTCCAACATTTAAGTGCCAGCTATGTGAAATCAATGTAGATGTCATTTTGCCCTGTTAAAAGAAAAAAAACACTTGGTGCACCTTGGTGTAGGATCCAGCAGCGCAGGTCTCCTCTTCCCCCGGGGGGGGGGGGGGGGCTCCGATTCCCCAGATCACCTATGCATGTTGGGTATTGTTCTGTTTGGGGGACCTTATTATGATATTTTAGTAAAATGTGTTTTTTATTCTGCTTTTTTACTATTTTTTTTTAGGGAAACTCTGTGCAACCAGTAAAATTCTTGATGGTTTGTGTAGCCAGCGCGTACCTGGCCAGGGGGCACGCACCTGGGGAGCGAGGGGGATTCTTGGACCTAGGGTAGGGTATCCCATATTGGTGCGGACATGTGTGGGTGGAGTTGCACTTACTTCTACAATAGCTGCTTGTATCCAGAAACAACACTCTTTGGTGAATCCACTTGGCTTTTATTTGATGCATCCATCCTTGGTATCATACAGCAAAGTCCAGTAATACAATCACACAAATCACAGCAGCATTCCTCACTACATTAATAGAAGACCATCTAGACTAGAACTCTCTAGAAGGGTTGGTCTCCCTTTTATATAACCTCTGTCAGGTTTCCACTTACACCAACAGTTGCAAAGCTCGGCCAATGGCAGGACAGCTAATGTTGCCAATGCCATCTGGTCAAGGCCTTGTTTATTTAACCTCAAGAAGTATCTTAAACTACTTAAATCTAAGAGACCCATTTCTTAGGCAACACTGCCATCATGTGGTTCCATGATGTAATGGGCCCAAGAACTGCATCTGAAAGATTTCTAACACCATCAGGGCTATTCCTCTGACAGGGTTCTAATCCTTCCTACTTGTAGTGTTGCAACAGGTTTCTGCCCATTACACCTGCGTCTATAAAACTGTGCTCACAACAACAAGCCTAGTACTGCTAGAAAGCTTGAGGTATGTAGTTCCAGAGAATAGTAGCTGAATTTTCTTTGAAAATCTCCTAAAGCATTTCATTTCTCTGTGTATCCTGGCCAGGAAAGGGTCTACCAATACATATCTGGTACCGTTGTAACTGGAGGCAATGAAGCTTTTATATGCAATATGAATTTCTTAAAAAAAACTTACATGCTTACAGGATGTTTTTTTGTCCCCAGTTCACCCCTGCCCGTAGCTAGGCACGCACCTGCACCAGGCCTTTCTGAATGCCCGGCGCAGACATGCCCACAGTTAGAAGCAGGGAAGGAGATGCAGCTGCCGGCGCTTGCTTCCTTGCCACACTGACCGCGGGAAATCTGAATGGAATGAGTACTGCTGAATGGCTGAGTGGCCCTGGCATGTGCCATGGGAACGAGGAGAAGGTGAGTTTATGGGTGATCCTGGAGGATACCCACAGCCAGAGAGAAAAAAAAAAGTCAATTTCTTGGGTGTAGTTCCTCTTTAAGCGCTCTTCAGGCCTTTTCTCTTGAAGTATTTGCGTGGTAACAGTGCCATTTTAGTAGTTTGCAGTTGCTAATGATTTGTTATAAAAGTTCTGGGTTACAAGCTAAATTAATTACCGCGCAGTATGTTCGGAGGTAGTAATTAGAGCTTGGCAAGGGGACAGCGCTCGGCTCGTAAACACTCACTTGTTAGAGGAAATGTTATTTTACTGTATAGGCTGCTTCTAGGGGAATATTTTTGTCTTTATATTATTTTGTTCGCCGCGTTCCCGCTTGTATTCTCCCCCGTGCTGCTGTCCCAGCTCAGAGTTGCTGTCAGACGCTGTCGGTTCGGCGTGTCAGCATGGCGGCCAGACTGCTCCGCACAAACAGTGACATAATGAACCTCACAGCTAAATGCGACGCTGCCCACCACTGTTTACACTGTGCGGCTTTGTTACTCAACACGTCTTCCCTGCGGTCCATGGAGCTGCTAATTTACTTTAGTCATCCCGGGAAATGCTCTGTATGCAACGTCTAAATGAGGCCTTTTACTGTCTCTCTCATCCTGGGCTGGGGATCGGGTGACAGAATAATGTGTGGGTGCGCTCCATACCATGGGCCAGGAAAAGATCGCTTAAAGGAAACGTCTATATAAAGGCAAAGCTTATGGGTCAAATCCCTGTTAATCAGGGTGGTCCTGGTCAAATCCTGAATTTGTCTTCATTGTTTGGCACAACTATTGTGACCAGATGTCCAGCTTTCGGTGGGACACTCCCACTTAAAGAGGAACGTTGGATCCAGGGCCTCCTGAGTTCCAGTCCTTGGGGCCTCCCTAATTGTGATGCCCTGCTGTGTAAGACCGCTGTCCAACCCCCCTGGAGCACTCATCCTCTCCAGGAGCCCTCGTTGCGTCTGTGCATTCTGGCTGCATCCCCGCTCACCCCCAGCCGTGCGTGTGGCTGCGCCCGCTTTTCCTGAATGGGTGGCACGGTCACGCCACGGCAGCCAGGTGGGCGGGGGATAAGGCTGATTGCGCCACTCAGCTCCCTTCGGTGTCTCTCGGCTGCTTAGCCACCCAGGTAGCTTAGCTGTCCTCGGCGCCGAAGAGAGCGACCCGCTCAGCCAATCAGAGCACTCGCTCTTGCCCGAGTCTACGTCGTAGGAGCGGAAGGAAGGTGAGTTAAACGGGGCGACGGGGGGCGGTACACACAGCGGAGCATCCAAATTTGGGATGCCGCCGCAGAGAGGAACAACACTCAGGAAATTCATGTGTATTTTTCCTCTTGTTCCGCTCGTCCAATCAGCGCACTTGGATCCTCTTGAGCCCCTTCGTATATGGGCACTGTTTCTTGTAAGCGTGTTGGCCTGGCTTAGGTATATGTCTGGGGGCAGGGCTACACCTACTTAATACTGCGGATACATCCCCGCCAAACCTATTACCCTGAAAGGTGGTTAGTTTAACTATGGGGTTTATTTAAGAAACGCTAAGGGCACGTAGCCAGATAAATGTCAGGTGAGTGTTAGGTCCAAGTGTAAAAGGTGTATTTATCAAGTCTAAAAGCCAGAGTGCCTCTGATAGTGCCAGGTAGTGCCCCATCTATCAGAAATGTGCTATTGCTGAGTTCCCTACAGCGCCAGATAGGACCAGGCGCTCACCCTGCACTGTGTGGCATTATGCCATAGATTCCAGTGGGCTGGGACGGTTCCAATTATTTTACCATTCATTTTTTTTCGTTCTGGTGCATGTGCCATGTGATCCCTGGGCTGTCTGGGTTTGTGTTTTATGTGTTGCACTTCAAACTTGCGGTTCGGGCCGTGCAAGCTGTGTCCCTGACCATAAAAAATAAAAACAGGGATTGCAACAGGCACTGTCATCCTGTAATCCCCTTCACAGAGTGCTGGTGCAGGCACTGTGTTTTTTTTACATAAATTAGCTGGGTTTCCAGCGCTGGTTCTAGGGTTCGCCCCTGTACCCAGCCCCACTGTACCTACAATCCAAGCAACCCCAGTCCCCAGTGCTATAGCCCCAGCATCATGGTCGGGGGGCCTCAGCAAGGATGTTTCGGGACGGCCAGGGGCTAATTTTTGGCCCCAGTTTGCCACTGCCTCCCAGTGCTCCCACTTTGAGTTCCTCCAACAAAATGGTTTTGGCACACCACTACTGTTAAATGCACTTACAATAAATATTTAATTTACTAAAGATAAGCGCATAAATCAATCTCAAATAAAAATCAGATAGTTCAGTTTAAAATGAATAATAAAATAATATGCGTTTATTTGCCTAGTGTGTGCTAGCACAAGCATAGCAATGTGTGCTCATTTGCATTTAACCCAGTTAAGTGTAAAAACAAATCATTGTTTGCGTATCTTCCATGCAGAGGATTCAGCCTGGTGAATAAAGCTATTGTTGTGGAGACTGCCCGTTTTAAAACCACCCTCCACCCTGCCACCCTTACCTAGCACTAAAGCAGGAGGGGGTTAAATAAAAAACAGACACTTGAAGCGCCAGACGGCTTGCTTTGCACGGCACAGGGAGCTTCCGGCAGCATCATG
Organism: Gastrophryne carolinensis; assembly: GCA_027917425.1. Taxonomy (NCBI): domain Eukaryota; kingdom Metazoa; phylum Chordata; class Amphibia; order Anura; family Microhylidae; genus Gastrophryne; species Gastrophryne carolinensis. The sequence goes on from CM051235.1 coordinate 593,736,452, forward strand.
GAGGCCAGGGAAGATGGCGATAAAAAGCAGATTCTTACCTCGGCCTTAATACAGCGGTGCCCATTGCGCAATCACCGCTCCAGGCACTGCTGGATTAAAGCTGAGGTACATGCCTGTTTTTTTATTCACCCCCCCCCCCACCCTGCTTTAACGCTAGATAAGGTTGGGGCTGCAGAACGGTCAGTCTGACTGGACTGAACCTTTAACCTCTTTCCCCTAGGCCAGCTCCTGGATTTTAATTTATTGTGACCACTTTTTTTTTAACATTTAGAGCTGGCCCTGCTTTTTTTTTCTTTTCAGCTTCTTTGTAGAGGACCCAACTTTCAGTGCTACAGAAGTAAATAAAAACCAGGGTGTCAGGCCTAGGCAAATTGGATTGCCTGTACTGAAAAGCTTCCAACTTAAATGTATGTGTATATTTTATATGCTTTCAGACCATAACAGTAGAATACAACCATTTATATGTCGGTGGCGCTCAATGGAGTCTGCTACTTTAAAACATCTATGGTGGGAATGCATTTACGTGGACCAACACCCAGGATTTTAACTATCCTGGGTTCTGGTCCTTGACCCCCCAGGTCGCCCAATTGCACTCACCCTTCCTGGGTCTTATGGCGCATGCGCAGCCTCTTGTCCAATCAGTGCGCTCGGATCCACTCACGTCAGCTCTTCTAAGTCTTCATCTAACGTGAGTGGATCTGAGCGTGCTAACTGCCGCATCCCCCACTACCCTTTAACAGGCCGGCAATTCACAATGGCCTGGGGAGGTTTACACAGCGGGCATCCTGATATTCTAAGCATACAGTACGTCCTGCTCCATCTATAATAATTACACGTGGGTAATCCTCCGCCAGATGGCGCTGTTCACTGCAGACATGCAAAAACAGGCTCCTCCCGGCCCTTCACATACCTAGGGACCTCCCACAAATCCCCAGATTTCTCTGCAGTGCTGACTGCGAAGACATGAAGTATCACTCTCTCGCAGGTGAGCGGGGCTATTACAGCCTGCGGCCCTGTGGGACTATTTCCACCCCTCCTCTGTGTGATGTGCCTCCCAGCCTGGGCTGCGCTGGTCGGGTGAAGGTAGGCAGCACCATGTGTGCTTACGGAGCAACGCTCCACCGCAATCCCCCACCATAGGGTAGGCGGTCAAGGCTGATGGTGAGCCTTCAGGGGATGCCCCTCCCGCATCAATGCCCCACGCCCCATGTAGCGGTGGACCCTATGTAACGGGTCGCCTTCCTCCCTCGTTCCCCCCTTAGTCAGGGGGAAAAGAAAGGGGAGGGGAGGGGTTGTGTGTATGGCGGCCTCAGTGTATCCTTACACGCTTATGGCTTGGCTGTGCTTTACTGGGAACGGGGATCAGAGCCGCGCTCTTACCTTACTGTTAACCGCAGCGCCACTAGTTTCTTTTTTCTGCTCGCACCACACGTACGGCAGCGGCTTGCGGACTCCTTGGCGTCTTTCTTCTTCCTTCCTTCACCTTCTTAGCCTTAGTGGCTCTTCCTAGGTTGCGCTGGCTTGAGCGCCTGTCTAATACAGTACCGCCTTGTCACGGCAGATCGGGGTTCATTCCCCGACGGGGAGCCACAGGAGAGCCCGAGTACAGACCTTGGCTGTGCCTGTACAGGCTCCAAGCGCCATTTACAATAGACATTACTACTTTACTGTCTCTCATTGGCTAGATGCCTTACGAGCTTCGCGCTCGCTGGGGAGGGGCGTGGTTCCGGCTTGGCACGCTACGCGTCATGGTCGGCTCAGGCCCGCCCTCCGAGGTTCGCTTGGCGCCATTTCCTACTCCCGAGCGCGTGGTGAAGATCATCCTCTCCTCTCTGTAAGTGCCCTCGCGGGCGACTCTTCTTTACTTTCGATCTCCCATTGCGCATGGCTCTGACATCCTTGTTCCCTCTTATGTCTTTCAGACCGCGGATTTCGGTGGCTTCTCCCGGCCCAGTGTAGCTCCCGGTCGTGACCATAAAAAATTACTCCCACTTCCCCGCGGGTTATTGGGGCATCCAGGATAGCTTACAGTGTCAATCCCTACTGGCATATTGTGCCGATTAAATCACCATATGGAGGCATCTCAGGATATTGTGAACGGGGTTCCTTCGGGACAAGCCCGGCTGTGTGTAGCTTGTGGGGTCTTACCTAGCAGCGGTGACAATGCACGGTTCTGTGTTCCTTGTGCAAAGCAGGCGCTATCGGTGCTTCCCGTCTCCTCCGAGGCTGGGCCTGCACCCCGCCGCACTTCACCTACTCCCCCAAGCCTAACCCCCAATACCAGTGGGGATTCTCATCCTGATCTGGCCACGAGGTACGCTCAGACAACAGAATGGCGGTTGCCTACATCAATCATCAGGGAGGGACCCGGAGCAAGGGTGCTCTTCAAGAGGTGTCTCAGATTCTGACATGGGCGGAGGCCAATGTTCAATGCATTTCGGCTGTCTACATTCCGGGGGCGGAGAACCTGCTGGCGGACTCCCTGAGCAGGGGGATGTCTCGTCAGGGGGAGTGGTCCCTCTGCAACAAGGTATTCCAGTCCCCGTGTCACCGGTGGGGACTACCGGATGTGGATCTGTTTGCCTCCCGTCACAATCACAAGCTCCCGGCCTTCGTCTCACTGTCTCAGGATCCTCTTGCGATGGCCACGGATGCCCTGTCCATGTCTTGGAGGGAGTTTCGACTCCTGTATGTGTTTCCACCGTTTCCCCTTCTGGGCAGGGTCCTACGCAAGATTGCTCTGGAAGGGGTACCTGTGATTCTAGTGGCCCCCAGGTGGCCAAGAAGAGTATGGTTCACAGACGTGGTTCAAATGGCAGTAGATCAGTACGATCTGCCAAGGGGGCCAGATCTGCTAACTCAAGGGTCCTTACACCATCCCAATTTACAAACTCTGGCTTTGACGGCCTGGCTGCTGAAACCTCCATCTTGATGGAAAAGGGTTTGTCTGCCTCTGTGGTGGCTACTATGGTGCAGGCCAGGAAGAAGACTTCTTCTGCTATCTATTATAGAGTATGGCGTTCCTACATTGACTGGTGCGAGTCCAGGTCTCTTCCCTGCCGGGAATTCTCTGTCCCTAGGGTTCTGGAGTTTTTACAGCATGGTCTGGACTTAGGTCTCAAACTTAGTACTCTGAAGGGTCAGGTTTCTGCCCTGTCTATCTTCTTTCAGAAGACCTTTGCTCAACATCACCTGATTAAGACCTTCTTTCAGGGGGTCACTCATGTGCGTCCCCCTCGAAAACCTATGGTCCCTGTCTGGGATTTGAACTGGGTTTTGTCTGCCTTGCAGGGTGCTCCCTTTGAGCCTATTCAAGATGCTGCTCTGGTTGTTGTCACTCTCAAGGTTGTCTTCTTGGTGGCTATTACTTCGGTTAGGCGTGTGTCAGAGCTGGCCGCTCTATCTATTCAGCCTCCATACTATGAGCGACACCAGGACAAGGTGGTGTTCCGCTTCAAACCGGATTTCCTGCCTAAAGTTGTTTCGGCTTTTCATTTGAACCAGGATATTGTTCTTCCTTCTCTGTGTCCCAATCCTCGCAACGACAAGGAGCGGGTTCTGCATTCCTTGGACGTAGTCAGGTGCTTGAAGTATTACCTGGTTGTCACTAAGGCCTTCGGGAAGACTGATGCTCTCTTTGTTGTGCCTTCCGGGCCTAGGAAAGGTTTGGCTCCCGCTAAGTCTACCATCAGTAAATGGGCTGTGATTCAGGCCTATTCTACTAAGGGGAGGACTCCCCCTTTCTGTCTTACGGCTCATTCCACTCGTGCTATTGGGGCCTCTTGGGACTTTCAGCAACAGGCCTCTGTTGAACAAGTTTGCAAGGCCGCTACTTGGTCTTCTGTTCACATTTTCAAAGTTTTACAAGGTTGATGTTCGAGCCTCAGCTGATGCTGCTTTTGGCCGTAAGGTTTTGCAGGCGGTTGTAGTCTGAGCTACGTGCCGTTGCCTTTGTTGTTGGGGATCCCACCCTACTTTATGGACACTGCTATTGGATGTCCCACGTGTAATTATTATAGATGGAGCAGGACGTACTGTATGCTTAGAATAATACAATTCTGTGAAATACTCACCTGTAGAATTGGTATTATACGCATACAGTACGTCCTGCTCCATCCCACCCTGGTTTCACCTTGTTCTGGACCCCCTGTATGGTGATTGTTATCATTGTTATTGTTACCAGTTTGGTGATTGGTTTCTCCAGGCTTCTTTTTCTCACTGCTTTTCAATGCTGGGGATTTGTGGGAGGTCCCCCTGGGTATGTGAAGGGCCGGGAGGAGCCTGTTTTTGCATGTCTGCAGTGAACAGCGCCATCTGGCGGAGGATTACCCACGTGTAATTATTATAGATGGAGCAGGACGTACTGTATGCGTATAATACCAATTCTACAGGTGAGTATTTCACAGAATTGTATTTTTGGATGCCCCGGGGGTGAGAATCAATCCGCCCAGGAATCACACCACAGAAGGCAATGAGGAGATATGCAGCAGCAGTAGAAGATCCTCCACCATACATGGCAGGTTAACAGGCAGGAGGTAATGAAGAAGTTAGGGAGAAGCAACAGAAGATCCCCCACATGGCACCAGCAGCCAACTCCCTAGATCTTAAGAATCTGTAAATCAAGCAAAGGCAATTGTTATACCATTGTGTCGGGCTACGTTTGACGCTGTCCTAAACTGTTTTCCGTTTTTAAATTGATGAAGAAATAGCCGAGATATCGAGCTTTACACTGTCACCTTATAATTTAAATGTTGAAATATTTGGGCTAGGCCCCTTTGCTCTGTGATGTGGCATAATGAGCGGGGCCTGTAAGTCAGGCATTACCACCACCCTGGCTGTTCTCCCCCTCTCCCAGTGTCCACAGTCTGATGATGTGGGGCTTTAAACCACCAACTTAGCCCTAATATTGGTGGTCTATGGTAAAGGAATTCAGGGGGTGTGCCACTACTCTTTGTTTTATTTCTACTTTCAGAAGCTTATGTTTTCTGACAGGAAGGGAGAGCACAGCCATGATGAAGTGAGCTGCTGAATGACAGTTTATGCACTTTGCCTACAGACCACCTTTAATATTGTTTAGACACATTTTAATAGTATTACACAGTTTGCTGTTTATTAGATTGTATGAAAACATTTATTATTAAAATATAAATGTGTGCAGCACTTAACTACCTGATCCCTATATATAAAGTAGTCAACAATTTAAATCCCACCTCTGCAGACAACGGAGGGCTAAACCTGAGGGCTGAAGAGCTGATGGTATGATGTAAGGATCCAGTGCAGATCCAGTGCAATCCAGAGGTGGAGCTGTGCACATAGATTCATAGGAAAGACAGAGAAGGAGATTGCAAAGAATTGTGAGGGGAACGGGAACATGAAACATAGAAGCCGAGGGAAGCCATATAAACTCAGAAACAGAAAGATCCAATCACTACAGCAACTGGCTTAACAGGGAGAGCAGCTGACTTGGAGTCGACTTGGACTCATCGTCATTTCAAGGCCCAGCTTCAGGAGCCTGTAGCCTTCTTAGCCAAGCCAAGTTAGTGTACACACAGTGGTGTAGAGCCCTCTCCTATGCTAATGTAAGCACTATAGTCCTCTAGTCCTAGTATGCAGCCACACCCACCTCCTAGGATTTTCTAAAATACAGCACAAAGTAAAAGTTTTGGGGGGCTCTGTTTTTGCAAAAAATAAAAATCTGGAAACACTAGGAGCTTTAGCGCAATCAAATTAGGAGCTTTAGCGCAATCAAATTGCTAGGAAAATTTACTTTTTTTTTAACTTTCCTCTACAAAATGACCCAGCCATATGAATAGCCTATCATTATGACCGCATGCATATTTAATTTGGTTTGAGCAATAATGAAGGACGTCTGATACTTTGGCATTCTAATAAATTTCAGGTAATGTGTAAGACTTTTAATCGAGTCACCACAAAGAGTATTCAAGGAAAATAATAATTTTATATCTAATCATTTTTTTCTACCTATAGAGTATTTACCTTTAGTTTTCATTGAAAAGTGATAATTTGAATTTATTCACTTGTGTTAAGAAAGTGTCTCAGCTGTTCATTTGTATTGATGCAGAAACCAATTAAGGCTTTCAATATGCGTCCAGCAGCCAGCATTCTGGTGGAATAAATCTGATGCTGTGCAAGTATTTCTTCATGTAATTATTGCCCACTTACACTATCTGTGACCCATCCCACATTCATTAGAGGATCAAACACTATGACTACTAACAAGGCTGTATTTGGTGTTCATGCTTAGTGATGAGACGGAGTGAGGTGTATGCGGTTTGGAAGTCCCCAGTATTTGGCATTCAGTACTCCTAAATGCTGGATACAGTAGCTCCAGCCACCACTATTTGCAGTACACAAGCATTTAAAAAATATGTAAAAAAAATTAAACAAATCTCACCTTCTCCACATCTTCCTCCTCCTGTCCCACACCAGACAGCGGACTCTCAAGAGGGACCCTTTTATACCATATAAGTTGAGCCTTTAGGTCGCTGAAGGGGCATGGAGGGGATTTCCTGGCGTATACCCTCTATGCTACTCCTACCAGTGACATATACAGTCACCCTGGGAGATTCTGAAGGGGTGCCTGGAAAAGTACCCTATTTCCACTCCCTTTACATGAAGGTGTCTCACTTCGACCAGATACTCCCTCAAACCAACGCACACTGCCCAAGCCTCTAATACTTTTGTGATATACCATTGACTGCCCTAAAAGTCCTATATAACACTCTGATGTCACCCAAGGCGGTAAAAAAACATGTTTTAGTGGGCTAATTAGCATTTGAATTGTATTTGATAGTTTAAAGCATACAAAAAAATGGGGAGAAGCAACAGGGTTGGTGTTCCGGCAAAGTGAAAAGAAGTAATGGCTTTTTATAAGCGTTGAAAACTCGCAGGGGTAGACCTGCAGTTGTGTAGTCCTGTCAGTAGCGAGCAAGCCCTCAAAAATCCCATTGTAACGGGAGGGGGGGTAGCAGTGGGATTGGCAGTCTTAAATGATAGCTGAAAAAGAAGTAATGGCTTTTTACAATTGCTGAAAAATGTACCCAATTTGGAAATCACAGGGGGTCAAACTGTGGTTGTGTAGGCCTAGTGGTAGCAGAGGGTGGCAGCAGAGGGGCTGTTGGTGGTAGGAGTGGCAGTAGCAGTACTTGAAGACTAGGCAGAGGGACAGGAGACCTGTGGTGGTTGTGTAGGGCTAGCAGTAGTGGGCAAGCCCTCAAAAAATGATCCCATTTGTAAAGGAGGGGTAGCCTACTGCCATGTACATTACTGCTGCTGCTGCTACTACTACTGTGTACATTCCTGCTGCTACTAGCAGTGACGCTCCTGGGAAAATGGATGCTGCCACTACGATGGCTGGGCCTGGGCAAATGGCTGGTGCTATTTTTACTGGGCCTGGTCACATGGCTGCTGACTACAGTCTTGGTACAGGCACCAACACCCTTATCCTTAGTGGCAGAAGGAATTGTGTCTTTTCCTCTACCATGTCCTTTCCCACCCCTTCCTTTCCCAGTCATTTTACTCGGAGCAGCGCACACACCAAAATGACACACTTACACAGCCAGGCTAAAACAGACAGATGTGCCCTAAAATATCACTTGGCTGGTGAAAAAGATTGTTTTTTTTTTTAAACTGTATTTAACAAAGAGGCACCGTGGACACCAACTTAGAGAGAGGCGGGGTCTGCACACTTAAAACAGAGCTGCCCCCCTTGTTTTTTTTTTTTTAAACCAGGTTCTACCAGTTTGGTTCGCTCATCTCTATTCTCTAATTCCCATGTGAAGGCCCATACCAGCTTCCTAAGTAAACAGTGACATCTAGTGGCCGGAGTACCTCACAACATTTAAATCGGACCTTCAGCGTCATTTAATAAAAAGCCCCAAACCTTTAAACATTTGTAGTTGTAGTTAAAGATCTTTGATAATTTTTCACTGTGACAGCACATTGTTTTTTTACAGCAATTGGCTTGGGACCCCAGTTCACCAGTTCACAGGGCAGAAGGGGCAGGCAAGTCACCCATTAATTTTTTTTTTTTAAAGTGCCATGTAACCCTTGATGTTGTGCTAAAACACCGCCCCCAAGAACTAAATAATAAGCTTAGTCCATAATCCCCCACTTACAGGCACTGTGGCATTCCCCCCATCCCATTCCCATAGGCAGTGTGGCACCCTCCCCATCCCATTCCCATATGCAGTATTGCATTCCCATTCCACATAGGCAGTGAGGCATTCCCCTTCCCATTTCCCATAGGCAGTGTGGTATTCCCCCCCTCCCATTCCTTAAAGGCATTGCAACACCCCCCATCCCATTTCACATAGGCAGTGTGGCACTCCCCCCTCTTATTCCCCATGGGCAGTGCAGCATTCTCTCATCCCATTCTCTATAGACAGTGTGGCATTCCCCCCTCCCATTCCCCATAGGCAGTGCAGCATTCTCTCATCCCATTCCCCATAGGCAGTGTGGAATTACCCCTATCCTATTCCCATAAGCAGTGTGACATTTGCCTCTCCCATTTCCCATTGGCAGTGTTGCATTTCCCTCTCCCATTCCCTTCTTCCCCATAGGTAGTGTGACATTCTCCTCTCCTATTCCCCATAGGCAGTGTGGCATTACCTCATCTCATTTCCCATAGGCAGTGTGGCATTCCCCCTATCCTATTACATAAAAACATAGAGATGTGATGGCAGAGGAGACCATACAGTCCATCTAGTCTTCCCTTATGTGTATACTGTATGTTCTCTTTATCTTAGGATAGATGTGTGCTTATCCCAGGCATGTTTACATTCACTTACTGCTGATTTTTCAACTACCTCTGCTGGAAGTTTGTTCCAAGCATCTACTACTCTTTCTGTAAAATAATATTTTCTAACATTGCTCCTGATCTTCCCTCCATCTAGCTTCAGGTTGGGCCCCCTTGTTCTATCATTAAGTTTCTTCTTAAAACACTTCCCTCCTGAACCTTATTCAATCCTTTTACATCGTAAAAGGTCTCAATCATGTCCCCTCTCTCCCATCTTTTCTCTAGACTGTACAAATTAAAGCGGTCCTTCACCCTGAATAAGAGTCTATCTTATATGTTTCCCCCACCCTGTACATACAGAATCACAAAATCACACTACCTGCATTTACTGCATGTTATGAGCCTTTAAACATCCAAGATGGCGGCTCATGGAACGTCAGGCAGCCTGCAAACAGGAAGTGCCTTCTGACTGTGCTGCTTTGCATTCTGGGATTGATGACCTTTTCCTGACCCCAGCTCTGCTCTGCCTGAGCAAAGCACAGCTATAACCCACCCCCCTGTACTTTATCCCACTCTGCTCTCCTCAGTAAGTGTGATGCTTCTGAGTCAAGATGGCGGCGCCCATATCCCAAAGTCCTGAACAGAGTTGCAGCCCAGTGGAGGAAAGTGACTAAAAACTTACAAATATATTAACTTTAGATGCTGGGGAATCATTTTTTAAGGGTTTGGGCTTTTCAATAAATCATGGTGAAGGTCCGGTTTAAGTATTTCCTGATAAGTTTTAAGTCCATCCACCATTACCATAGGCAGTGCGGCGTTCCTCCCTCTCATTCCCCATAGGAAGTGTGTAATTCTCATCTCCAATTCCCCATAGGAAGTGTGGCATTACTTCTTCTCATTCCCAAAGGCAGCGTGGGATTCTCCTTTCCTATTCCCCATAGGCAGTGTGGCATTCCCATCCCATTCCCATAGGCAGTGTGGCATTCCCCCCTCCCATTCCCCATAGGCAGTGTGGCATCCCCCCTCCCATTTCCCATAGGCAGTGTGGCATTCCCATCCCATTCCCATAGGCAGTGTGGCACCCCCCCTCCCATTCCCATAGGCAGTGTGGCATCCCCCCTCCCATTCCCATAGGCAGTGTTGCATTCCCCCCTCCCATTCCCCATAGGCAGTGTGGCATTCCCATCCCATTCCCATAGGCAGTGTGGCATTCCCCCCTCCAATTCCCCATATAGGCAGTGTTGCATTCCCCCCTCCCATTCCCCATAGGCAGTGTGGCATTCCCATCCCATTCCCATAGGCAGTGTGGCATTCCCCCCTCCCATTCCCCATAGGCAGTGTGGCATCCCCCCCTCCCATTCCCCATAGGCAGTGTTGCATTCCCCCCTCCCATTCCCATACGCAGTGTGGCACCCCCCTCCCATTCCCATAGGCAGTGTGGCACCCCCCCTCCCATTCCCATAGGCAGTGTTGCATTCCCCCCTCCCATTCCCCATAGGCAGTGTGGCATTCCCATCCCATTCCCATAGGCAGTGTAGCATCCCCCCTCCCATTCCCATAGGCAGTGTTGCATTCCCCCCTCCCATTCCCATAGGCAGTGTTGCATTCCCCCCTCCCATTCCCATAGGCAGTGTGGCATTCCCCCATCACATTCCCCATAGGCAGTGTGGCATTCCCATCCCATTCCCATAGGCAGTGTGGCACCCCCCCCATTCCCATAGGCAGTGTGGCATCCCCCCTCCCATTCCCATAGGCAGTGTTGCATTCCCCCCTCCCATTCCCATAGGCAGTGTGGCATTCCCATCCCATTCCCATAGGCAGTGTGGCATCCCCCCTCCCATTCCCCATAGGCAGTGTGGCATTCCCATCCCATTCCCATAGGCAGTGTGGCATTCCCCCCTCCCATTCCCATAGGCAGTGTTGCATTCCCCCCTCCCATTCCCATAGGCAGTGTTGCATTCCCCCCTCCCATTCCCATAGGCAGTGTTGCATTCCCCCATCCCATTCCCATAGGCAGTGTTGCATTCCCCCCTCCAATTCACATAGAGTAGTGATAGTAGAGATATGATTTCTCAGCATGTTGATGTACCACTAACATTTTAGTAAATGTGTTTCTTGTAGTGCAGCAACATGTGCAAGTGTGAAAAAAAAATATCACTAATTTGCACTGATATGTCACTCTTTGGCATAAGTGCTTGGGAAATCAAGCCCATAGACTAGACATCTACTTTAAATGTTTAGGCCCAGCTTCTAAACCTCTCTGCAGTCAATGAGGAAGCCTACTCTCTTGTGACCGGAAGCAGGGAAGCTCATTGAGGGAACCACTGCTTCAGCCTGTGGAATCAAGCCTGCAAGTAGTCAGGTGAGTAGCTTTTTTTTTATTCTATAGAACTGCTTCAAAAACATTTCTCTTATTTTTGTTATTTCATTTTTTATTATGATATAGTTTAACATTGAAGTATTAACATACCGCCCAACTGTCCCTCTTTAGAGTCCATGTCCCCCTGTCCCTCTTCGTTCTCATTTGTCCCTCTTTGAAGTGTAACATGCAGATCTGCAGCAATAAATGATTCATTTGCCTATTCAACGTGTTTACATTGTTGCAACTGTTATAACCTACCGTTATAAGGGGGCGTCGCTTAATTCAAATATTGTCCCTCTTTCCCCTCCTGAAAAGTTGGAAGGTATGGTATTACTACAGTAGTTTTCTTGGGTTTTCTAGAGAGCTAGGTGTGCTTTATTGCCTTTTCTTGGCAGTGGAGCATTGTCTGAGGTTATAGACGGCAGCAAACTCGGCATCCTGCCCACTTGTCTAAATAGACATAACATGACTTTTATAACCACTGTGTTACGCATAAGTTCTGAATTTATACTACACCCCAAGTCAGTGCTCAGATTCATCATCCCAAACATCTGAAGGGGTTTTCCACTTGCAGGAGAAATATGAAAAATTCCTTCAGCTTGGAAAGCAGATTCGGCAGCAGGATTCCCTTTACATTTCTGCTAAATAGCATCAGCAGATGTTTCTTGCTTGCTGACTTGGTGGTTGCGAAAGTTGCATGAATGGACGACCATATTCCCCCACCGCATTATGGTGGTACATAGAGCCTGGTTTACTAATAGTGGCAGCACTGGGGGATAAAACTGCCGCTAAATAACCGGCCAGTGCTGAGTTAGAGACTAGTTCAGGTATAGTGAGGCTTAAGTCGGCACATGGAAAATCGTACATAACACCGATCACATTCTACAATGTCATTTGTGGTTTTAAAGATTTATATATTCACAATCATAAAGTATAATGTAACCAAATAAGCACAGAGCAAAAACAGTTCAGTGTTTCAACTAATACGCAGCTCCTCGATATGATCCAAAAGAAGCTGTAATCCCAGTGCGCATGCACAAAGTCCACAATGTGCCCGTCACCCTTAGGAAATATTCTTACCAAAAGGTTCAAGATTAGCAGGCAGAAACATATGTCATACACTCTCCTATTACGCAGAGGTCGTCTTTCCAAAATATATGCTTGTAGGTCCTCTTTCAGTCTTTATACACCATTGGACTCAATGTAGTCCAAAAACCAAAAAAGGAAAGGAAAAGATATCTAGTGCAACTCTGTCAGTTAATGATTCAGGCTTTAATAAAACTCATATGCACTTACACAGTAATGTAGATTAATAGCATAAAAGGATTTCCCGTCTGAGAGGTGTTCCCCCAAGTTCCCACACGCGGCCGTCGTTGGGAAATAGAGAAAATCACTCCAATCAACAAGGAATAACAAGAGAGCCCACACTCCCCTGCCTAACGCGTTTCATTGGTAAATCCAACTTTATCAAGTTTACCTTTACCTATTTCCCAACGACGGCCGCGTGTGGGAACTTGGGGGAACACCTCTCAGACGGGAAATCCTTTTATGCTATTAATCTACATTACTGTGTAAGTGCATATGAGTTTTATTAAAGCCTGAATCATTAACTGACAGAGTTGCACTAGATATCTTTTCCTTTCCTTTTTTGGTTTTTGGACTACATTGAGTCCAATGGTGTATAAAGACTGAAAGAGGACCTACAAGCATATATTTTGGAAAGACGACCTCTGCGTAATAGGAGAGTGTATGACATATGTTTCTGCCTGCTAATCTTGAACCTTTTGGTAAGAATATTTCCTAAGGGTGACGGGCACATTGTGGACTTTGTGCATGCGCAATGGGATTACAGCTTCTTTTGGATCATACCGAGGAGCTGCGTATTAGTTGAAACACTGAACTGTTTTTGCTCTGTGCTTATTTGGTTACATTCTATTGAGGACTGGAGGGATAAGTGGTCCAGCACGTTTGAGCATTTTTAAAGACATAAAGTTATCTTCATATGTAATTGAACCATCATTATTGAGATTAAGCGCGGTGTTTTCCTGTATTTGATTTTATAAAGTATAATGTGCGTATATGACCAATGTATGCTTGCACACACAAAGGAATTTGTGCTCCACATGCAGTGAAACAAATTTCAAGCCAGTGAATGTACCAGTGAACACTCTAGGTGGGAAGGAAGTACGCACATGCATAAACAGTGGGCTGCCCTATCCACGGTGCCCAGGGAGCATTTGGGGGGGTTAGGTTGCTCAAGGTCACTTCAGTTTTGTCCCCAACCAGCAACCATGCACTGTAGGACCAGGAAGAGGTGAGTTGCGCTCGGCGATCTGGGGGGTTTCACACAGCGGGGCAACCCCGATCGAGGTGTCCCGGGGGAAAAGCACCAAAACCCAGGATAGTCAAAATCCGGGTTTTAGTCCACTTTTAGCAATATACCATTGGGCTGATATATATATATATATATATATACACAAATATATATATTATAACCTAAAAAAAAATAAAAGCAGTCTTGCTGAAAGGACTTACAAATGATAAATCAAGTGGGTTTGTAGGTAATTTGTTAAAAGGTGTGGACCAGAGTCTAGGTTCTTATCTCTGGGGCATCCCATTTTGGGCCATCCGAAACCTCTCTGGTCGCCAGTCAAATTTGCGCATTAATCCAAAGGCGCATAAGCGGGCGCGCAGCCAATCAGCACACTCAGCTCACTACGGCTTCTCTTAGCCGAGTGCTCGGCCTGGCAAGACTCTAGCAGCAGGGGGTTTGCACACCCTGGTCGTACACAAATGCTTACTACAGGCATTCACCTGGCTAAAGGTACAGCGTAGCACAGCCATAGCTCGTGCATGCACCATTGGATTTGTTTTTTTTTACACAGTGGGGCATCCCAAATTGGGATTCCCCAGGGAGTGGGAATCAGGCGGCTTTGGAGTCTTTTCAATTGGCTGGTATGCTCCAAAGTGTGTCAGGCGTTCCACTGTAATGTATTACATATTTTTGGGAATTTATTGTGTTAAAGATATGTAAATGAATTGGATACTGCCCATGTTATCCATTACTTTTCTGCACAAATCTATTTGTTTGCATTGATTTATCCCCAAATTTATTCAAATAGCTGAGAAAACATTTGCAGTTTTGTAAAAGATCTACTCATCACTAGATGAAATGTTCATCCCAAATCAGGGTGCCCCAGAAAGAGTGAATCAGATGGGTCTGGAGTCTAAGAAACTTCATGGGTCATTCCAAATTGGGATGCCCTGCTGTGTGAAACCCCTGATCCACTCACCTCTTCTTGGAGCCCTTGCCATGTCCGGATCCCCAGCGTACCGTTATCTGTGCTCATACCCCCACCAGGCCTGCGAGGGCACGGCCACAGTGAGAAGTGAGTGGGCATGTGGCTGGTGGCACTCTTGGCTCCATTCAGTTTACTAGTCGATAGCAGCTAGTGAGCCAAATGCTACTAAGCAAATCTGAGCGCAGTTATTTGCTGAGTGGCCTGCGCCATTGTAGTGGTGGAAAGGTGAGTTATAATTCCTGGATGTTGTTCCTCTTTGAAAGGACATACTGGAATGAGCTGGGTATTTTTTACACCTGCATAGGGCAAGTGTAAATTATTTGTTCAAAATATTAATTAAAGGTAACAGCGCTGAATCCAGATAAGTAGTTAGGCTTTCTGGCACCCGGGCCAAACATTCAAAATGGCGCCCCCCACCTGTTCTCAGGCCCCCCCTGACATGCTGCACCCGGGAAAAAAGATTCGAAATGGTGCCCCCTACCTGTCCTCAGGCCTCCCTTTGCCACTCCCCTGACGTGCTGCACCCTGCTCCCCCCTAGCTACGCCCCTGGCTGAATCACACCCATTTTTTACACTTGTACATTAGTTTTATCTTTTTTCACTTTTGACTCAAAAGACAAGTGAAAC
Organism: Gastrophryne carolinensis; assembly: GCA_027917425.1. Lineage (NCBI taxonomy): Eukaryota > Metazoa > Chordata > Amphibia > Anura > Microhylidae > Gastrophryne > Gastrophryne carolinensis. Next base: position 593,751,501 of record CM051235.1, read on the forward strand.
AAATTTGTGAAATGAAAAGATTAAAAGAAAAATAGAAAAATAAAAATGTCTTTGCTGGGTCAATGATCTTGAAAAGGGAAAAATGTATTTTTTTCTCCAAAAACAAACTCATTTCTTGTTACAAACTTTGCTGAATCGGACCCGAGATTTTAGTCCATTACACCCCTAGCTTGACTGGGACATGTCTGAAGCATAACAACTGAATCAAGCAAAACATTGTTCATATTATTCATGATATGTACATGTGAGGCCATGGGAAACTTTGAATTTCAAAGGTGGAGTAAACAAAAACAAGAACGCAAAGAGATTATTATCAACTCGTTTTGCCATTTAATTACAATGCTTCATTTTTTTTGCATAGTTTGTCCAAACATATTAGACATGCAAACCAGGCCTGAGCAACCTATGGTGGAGCCGAGAAGCCGATATGATAATGTATGGGGCTGTGACATGATGAAGCAGGTCATACCACAAAGCTGGCAGCAGCCTCAAAGCTGTGTGCGGATACAATACAAGATTCATTCAAGTCATATGCAAATGAAAAGAAGGTGTTGCCATGGTATGCAATCAGATTGAACCTTTCATTTTCTAAACCACACTATGGCAGCCGTTGATGTATGTGATTGTATGCAGGCATTTCCGAGTGGCTTTTTCCTTCACGCTAGCTAAATAGTGTTGGTAAAAATAAACCTCATTAACCATAGCTTTTATAGAAACAGTCTTAAAGGAGCCACAGCACTCAACCCTGTTAGCTTGCAGGCCAGCCTACAATCTGTCTCTAAACTTGGTTAAAAACAGAGGACTCGGTCACACACATCTGCAGAAGTATGCTTAAGCTGCACCACTACGCCAAAGTGCCTCTGTGGGGTGCAGTCCTAACTCTAATCTCTGAGAGGCTTGTATTCAAGGTGAAGGTCCGGTTTAACATTACAGCAGCCTCCAGTAACTGCACAAAAACTGACTTGGGCAATACGAGAGTATCAAAAATTAGAAATAGGGAAAATAAATATATTGATGGAGATAAGGCTGTGGCTGACCATCTGAATAGCTACTTTTGTTCGGTATTTTCAGATAGTAGCAGGCAGGCCATAGCACAGCATCCCGCTGGGAGGGCATAGCTCCGGAGTTTCTGGAGGCTGATGTCCTATCCGAGCTGGCACAGCTAAAGGTAAGTAAGGCGATGGGTCCAGATAGAATCCACCCCAGAGTTCTAAGAGAACTTAGGTTTGTGATTGCAGCCCCTCTGACTGATTTACTTAACCATTCCCTTTCAACTGGTGAGGTTCCAGATGATTGGAGAATGGCCAATGTCATACCAATCCATAAAAAGGGGAGTAGAGAAGAAGCCAGTAATTACAGGCCAGTTAGTTTAACATCTATAGTGGTCAAATTAATGGAAACACTCTTTAAAAAACAGATAATTTCCCATCTAAAAATTAATGACCTATTGGACCCAAAACAGCACGGATTTACTGAGGGCAGATCATGTCAGACCAATCTTATTGATTTCTTTGACAATGTCACTAAAGTGTTAGATGAAGGTGGTGCTGTGGATATCGCCTATCTGGATTTTAGCAAAGCCTTTGACACTGTACCACATAAGGAGCTCATAGATAAGTTATTGAAGGTAGGACTCAATCCCTGGATAGTTCAGTGGATTTCCAGTTGGCTGAGGGATCGGTATCAGAGCGTTGTTGTAAATGGCGTGCAATCTGAACAAAGGCGAGTTACAAGTGGTGTGCCGCAGGGCTCTGTCCTGGGCCCCATTCTTTTTAATATATTTGTAAGTGACATAGGAGAAGGCTTGGTAGGAAAAGTTTGTCTGTTTGCTGATGATACAAAGGTTAGTAATAGGGTGGATATTCCGGGAGGTGTCTGCAACATGGAAAATGATTTAGCTTTACTGGATAGATGGTCAAAACTGTGGAAACTAGAGTTTAATGTCTCTAAATGTAAAATCATGCACTTGGGTAGAAGGAATCCCTGCTCTGAGTACCATATGAGCAGCACTGTGTTAGCCAGGACCTCTGAGGAAAGAGATTTAGGGGTACTGATTACTGATAGCTGCAAGATGAGTGGACAGTGTAGCCAAGCAGTGGGAAAATCAAGCAGGATGCTCGGCTGCATAGCTCGAGGCATCACCAGTAGGAAGAGGGAGGTTGTGATGCCGCTGTATAGAGCCCTGTTAAGGCCACAGCTAGAATACTGTGTGCAGTTCTGGAGACCTCCCCTGCAAAAAGACATTATTCAAATAGAACGTGTCCAAAGGCGAGCAACGAAAATGGTGGAAGGACTTAAACTTAAAACTTATCAGGAGAGACTTAAAGAACTTAATTTGTACAGTCTGGAGGAAAGAAGGGAGAGGGGGGACATGATTGAGACCTTTATATATGTGAAAGGATTGAATAAGGTTCAGGAGGGAAGTGTTTTTAAGAAGAAGCTTAATGATAGAACAAGGGGGCGAAACCTCAAGCTAGTCGGGGGGAAGATCAGGAGCAATGTTAGAAAATATTATTTTACAGAAAGAGTAGTAGATGCTTGGAACAAACTTCCAGCAGAGGTAGTTGAAAAATCAACAGTCACTGAATTTAAACATGCCTGGGATAAGCACATATCTATCCTACGGTAAGATAAAGAGTACATAAAGAGTACATACAGTATACACATAAGGGCAGACTAGATGGACTGTATGGTCTCCTTCTGCCGTCAACCTTCTATGTTTCTACTAGTGGCCAACAAGGAGAACACAAGTCAGTGGAGAATAGCAAGTCTGGCGGCCTCCTCAGAGCCCTTTGGATAATGGCACCCCAAGCAGGGTTTCCATCTGCAGCCCTGTAATAACAAATGTGAAATTAGCAGATCAACACGTGGATGCCTTGCCCAAAGATCTGGATCTCAAAGCTCTCAGCAACTATTGTGACTTAGAGAAGAGATGGATGCCGAGGTTTTGTCAGAAGGTGTGAGCGTTCGTTTGTACTTGATTGCTTTATGGCCATATGCTGATAACATCTTTTAGACAGGAAATCTTTTATAAATGCAGACTTCAGTGGCTCTGTGTGATATCTTTTCCCTCTAATTTGGTGTGATAAACATTTAATTAACAGAAATGTTCATTTCATAAGTGCTGTTATGTAATGTAATGTACCAGGCAGCCAGTCCTTGATGCAGAAAAAAACATGTGCCAGAAGCACTAGTGTGCACTCAGAATATCGAGCCGCTGCCAAAAATAATTGGAGAATTTGTTTCCCTATATTGCTGCACATGGAGAGGAAGAGATTGCGTCTATAGGCTGGATATCTCTGCATAATATTTCTCAAGCTAGGGACGGACTTGGTGTTAAACTGGACCTTCACCATTAGGGATGAGCGAATCGATCCGGACGAACCCGAATTCATTCCGAATTTCATGGAAAATTCGATTCTGAACGAATCTGAATTTCCCAGCGATTCGATCCATTGAAGTTTTCCTTTAAACTCCATTTATTTCAATTACAGGCATTCTAAAATGGTGGATGAACATGTCCAGACATATCCCCTGGGGCAAGGTATCATGGGTAAGTCACATGCAGCCAATCAGCAGCCAGGAAGCCCGGTGACGTCACCGTGGTATATAAAGCGGCGGCCATCTTGCTTGTGCGCATTTCAGCCTTGCATTGCGGCCAGAGCACAGCTAGTTAGAGACAGGGACAGAGAGTTAGAGATAGGTAGGGAGAGTCAGAGAGACAGACAGAGAGGTAGACAGAGCCAGGGAAAGATAGGGAAAAACCGTAACCATCCAGCCAGGGACAGCTTAGAAGTGACAGTGAAATTTTTTTTTTTCATTAGCCAGATCAGTTTTCAATTCGATTTCAGTTCTTTGTGCTGTAAATCCTTGCCACTGTGCATGCCATCTATGCAGTGGCTTATTTAACCCTATCTGTTACACACAAGCATTTATCATAATATATAACTGGATTAGTTTAAATATTTTTTGGTCTGCCTTTAACAAAAAAAAACACCAGCCCACCTGGGTATCCAAACCTGCACTTAGCAGCCTATCTGTTATACTAAATACGCTTGTTGATCCTTCCTCAGCTTAATCAAAGTATTGCATTTTGAATTGTTTTTTGTTCTGCCTTTAACAAAAAAAAAACACCAGGCCGCAGGGCATCCTAAACCTGCACTTAGCAGCCTATCTGTTATACTAAATACTCTTGTTGAACCTTCCTCAGCTTAATCAAAGTATTGCATTTTGAATTGGTTTTTGGTCTGCCTTAACCAAAAAAAACCAGGCCGCAGGGCATCCCAAACCTGCACTTAGCACCCTATCTGTCATACAAAATACGCTTGTTGATCCTTCCTCAGCTTAATCAAAGTATTGCATTTTGAATTGGTTTTTGGTCTGCCTTTAACATAAAAACCACCAGGCCGCAGGGCATCCCAAACCTGCACTTAGCAGCCTATCTGTTATACTAAATACGCTTGTTCATCCTTCCTCAGCTTAATAAAAGTATTGCATTTTGAATTGGTTTTTGTCCTGCTGCCAAAACACCAGGCCGCAGGGCATCCCAAACCTGCACTTAGCAGCCTATCTGTTATACTAAATACGCTTGTTGATCCTTCCTCAGCTTAATCAAAGTATTGCATTTTGAATTGGATTTTGGTCTGCCTTTAACAAAAAAAAACACCAGGCCGCAGGGTATCCCAAACCTGCACTTAGCAGCCTATCTGTTATACTAAATACGCTTGTTCATCCTTCCTCAGCTTAATCAAAGTATTGGTTTTTGGTCTGCTGCCAAAACACTAGGCCGCAGGGTATCTCATATTGCCAATTTTCATAGTATCTGGTGCAGAGAAGCAGTTCCTCACTTTATTTAGCTTCTTCTTTTTAAAGTAAACACATTTTTTATCATACCTATTTCGCATTTCAAATACAAAAAAATGTCAGGCAGACAAGTGCAAGGATGTTCAAAGAGGAGTGGCAGAGGCCAAGATTCAGCAGGCAGAGGTCGCAGCAGACTAGGAGCGAGTGGCAGCAGGAGTCACGGTGAGAGACCTGATCTGCCAGTATCTGCTAGCGGTCATGTCTCCACCAGTAACGCATCTGCCGTGGTAGATTGGTTAACGCGCTCATCAACATCATCACAAGTTACATCTGAGACCCCCAGTCTAGGGTCGGTAGGTTCCTCTGACACAACCCTGAATTGGCATGCCCCGAGAGCAGTCCCTGTCCTCCCATTGCCTCTGTCCTACGCCGTTCCCTCCCCCAGCGACGTATCCTATGCTTTGGGTTCAGCTCCACTCTTTAGTGAGGAGGACGATCAGATAGAGGACAGTCAGCAGCTACTGCCCAGCAAAGAAATGGAGGTGGCTTCTTAAGCGGGGCAGACAAATAGTGATGTGGACAGTGTCGTGGGTGTTGCGAGCGTTCCAGCTCCTGCGCCAGACACTGTTGAGGAAACTGAGAACATCAGTGACGTACAGCCACAACTCGGTGATGATGATGATGAAGCCGATCGCACTTGGGAGCTGGGTGATGAAGGGGCTTCATCGTCATCATCAGGAGAAGAGGGGCGCAGGTTGCCCCGGAGTCAGCAGCTCAGGCAGCAAGGTGTTAGCAGCATGGTTGGCAGTCAGCATGGGGGCACAATTGTAAAGCCTGGAGCCAAACGGGGCCGGGGTAGAGCACCTGCTGCGCGGCAGGCTACCTTATCAGGAGGTAGTGGAACAGGGGTTCCTGGAGTTGGCGACAGTAGCAGTGAATCAGTGCGGCCTGTTGGTGGGAAAAGTAGCTACTCGGCAGTGTGGCAGTTTTTCCTGAAGCATCCGCAGGAGGGTAACATGGCCACATGCAAGATATGTAGGCAGAAAGTGAAGCGTGGCCAGGGCCCAAATGTTGGCACCACGGCCCTGCGTCAACATATGATGCGTCACCATAAAGCGGCCTGGGAGAACCGAGGCTCCGAAGAGGTGGTCCAGCCTGCTTCCTCACCAAGTGGCACGCCGCTCCCAATTTCTGCCAGCCAAGGCTCCAGCACCTCAGTCGAAGGCAGCTGAGCGTCATACCCATTCTCTCTCGCTCCTGCTCCTCCTCCTCCAAGTCATGCATGCCGCCAGCAATCCATCAGCGAAGCCATGTCCAAGAGACAGCAGTATGCGCCCACTCATCCTACGGCGCAGAAGCTGAATGTGCTCCTGTCCAAGTTGCTGGTGCTGCAGTCGCTCCCTTTTCAGGTGGTGGACTCTGCACCTTTCAGAGAACTGATGGCTTGTGCCGAGCCGAGGTGGAGAGTCCCAAGCCGTCATTTCTTTGCCAAGAAGGCAGTACCAGCGCTGCACACTTTTGTTGAACAGAAGGTGGGCCAGTCCTTGAGCCTGTCGGTGTGTAGCAAAGTGCATGGCAGTGCCGACGTCTGGAGCTGTAACTACGGTCAAGGACAGTACATGTTGTTTATGGCCCATTGGGTGAATGTGGTCCCTTTGCAGCAGCAGCAACTTGGACAGGTCACGCCACTTCGACCTCCGCGCTCCCTGCCCGTTGGGCCTGTGACACCGTGCGACTCGGCCTCCTCATCCTCCGCCATCTCCTCACCCTCCACTGTAGGCTCAAGTCTCAGTGCCCCTCCAGTCTACCATGTGTGCAGGGCACGGAGGTGTCACACTGTGCTTCACATGGTTTGTCTTGGTGAACGGAGTCACACAGGGGAGGAACTGCTTAAATTTATTCATCAGGAAATCCAAACATGGCTTACTCCAAGAAAACTTAAAATGGGAATCATGGTTACCGACAATGGGAAGAACATTTTGTCTGCGCTGCGCCAAGGAAGCCTGACCCATGCCCCCTGCATGGCTCACGTCTTCAATCTGGTTGTCAAGCGGTTTCTGAAGTGTTCCCCCCATCTGCAAGACATCCTAACAACTTCAAGGAAACTTTGCATGCACTTCAGCCACTCATACACCGCCAAACACACCCTTCTTGAGCTACAGCGTCAGAACGGGAGCCCCCAACATAGTCTGATTTGCAATGTTTCCACCCGTTGGAATTCCACCCTTCACATGTTGGACCGATTATATGAACAGAGAAAAGCCATCACAGATTTCCTGATGATCCAAGCGGATAGGGGGACTCCCCTGTGTAACTTCAATGTCAACCAGTGGCAGCTCATACGTGAGACCTGCCGTTTGCTCAGGCCCTTTGAGGAAGCCACTTTATTTGTCAGTCGGCAGGATTACGGGATGAACGACGTGATTCCACTGCTTCATGTACTACAGCACATGTTGGAAACCATGGCTGGTCAGGGTACTGGAGACATGGCGTCTACATCTTACATCTTACAGCCACATGAACCCCGTTGGAGCTGAACTGGAGGAGGAGGAAGAAGAGGAGGAGGAGTTGCCCAGTGAAGCACAGTTTAGGCTTGGCGAAATGGCTGGTTTATCTAGTCAGCAGACAGGAGAGGAGGAGCAGGAGCAGCCAGAGGAGCTAGAGGGTTTTGAGGAAGGCGAGACAGAGGACCTGGACACACCGTGGCAGTATGCAGTGGAGATGAAGACAGGTAGTCCCTCCGAGTCACTTGCGCAAATGGCAGGAAGCATGCTCACGTGCTTGCGTAGTGACCCCAGAATTGTTTCCATCTGTCGCTCGCTTCCGGCACTGGACCCTCGCTTCCGGCACAAAACGGGGGCATTTTTTAAACCCGCCGAGAGGGAGGACAAACTGAACTACTACAAAGACATTCTGCGTAGTCAGTTGGCCGATGCCTGTCTGCGCCATGGTCCATACTCTCGCAGGTCTGACTAGGGGGGACCTCTGCACTCACCTTCCACTGCCATGGCTGATGGGGGGGTTGGCAGGAGCAGCAGCAGCAGCTCCATCAGCAGCAGCCTCAGTCTTCAGTCGCTAATGAGTAGCTTTCTACACCCGCATAGTGAGGCTACTCATGAGCAGCAGGAAGACCTGGAGTAGGACCTCAACCAGCAGGTCATGTCATACCTTGACATGACCATGCCAACACACCTTGAGGACCCGCTGGACTTCTGGGCAGCCAAACTTGGCTTGTGGCCGCAACTAGCAGAGCTTGCCCTGGAAAAGCTGTCCTGCCCGGCCAGTAACGTGCCATCTGAGCGGGTGTTTAGTTACGGCGAGGAGAACTCGTCTGTCAACTAAAAATGTGGAGAGACTCACCTTTGTCAAAATGAATCAGGGATGGATCAGCCAGGATTTCCATCCACCAATGGCTGATGCATACGACTAGATTCAGCATGGTGCCACGTTTTACACTTTCCAAATGGTGCAAAACATATTTATGTCTTTAGACCAATTTTTGGGCTCCTGCTGATGCCAACTTCAGGGTGTGCCTTCCAGCCAATTTTTGGGCTCCTGCTGATGCCAACTTCAGGGTGTGTCTTTCAGCCAATTCTTGGCCTCCTGCTGCTGCTGCTGCCAACTCCAGGGTGTCTTTCAAGCAATGTTTGGGCTTATGCTGCTGCCAACTCCAGGGTGTGCCTTTCAGCTAATGTTTGTGCTCCTGCTGCTGCCAACTTCAGGGTGCCTTCCAGCCAATTTCTGGGTTCCTGCTTCTGCTGCTGCCAACTTCAGGGTGTGTCAGTCAATTTTTGGGCTCCTGCTGCGGCTGCTGCCAACTCCAGTGTCTCTTTAAAGCAATGTTTGGGCTCCTGCAGCTGCTGCTGCTGCTGCTGCTTGCAACTCCAGGGTGTAATTCAGCTAATTTTTGGGCTCCTGCTGCCAACTCCAGTGTCTCTTTAAAGTAATGTTTGGGCTCCTGCTGCTGCTTGCAACTCCAGGGTGTGATTCATCCAATTTTTGGGCTCCTGCTGCCAACTCCAGTGTCTCTTTCAAGCTATGTTTGGGCTCCTGTTGCTTGCAACTCCAGTGTGTGTTTGGGCTCCTGCTGCTGCTTGCAACTCCAGGGTGTGATTCATCCAATTTTTGGGCTCCTGCTGCCAACTCCAGTGTGTCTTTCAAGCTATGTTTGGGCTCCTGCTGCTACTGCTTGCAACTCCAGGGTGTGATACATCCAATTTTTGGGCTCCTGAAGCCAACTCCAGTGTCTCTTTCAAGCTATGTTTGGGTTCCTGCTGCTGGTTGCAACTCCAGGGTGTGATTCAGCCAATTTTTGGGCTCCTGCTGCCAACTCCAGTGTCTCTTTCAAGCTATGTTTGGGCTCCTGCTGCTTGCAACTCCAGGGCTTGATTCATTCAATTTTTGGGCTCCTGCTGCCAACTCCAGTGTCTCTTTCAAGCTATGTTTGGGCTGCTGCTGCTGCTGCTTGCAACTCCAGGGTGTGATTCAGCCAATTTTTGGGCTCCTGCTGCCAACTCCAGTGTCTCTTTCAAGCTATGTTTGGGCTCCTGCTGCTGCTGCTTGCAACTCCAGGGTGTGATTCAGCCAATTTTTGGGCTCCTGAAGCCAACTTCAGTGTCTCTTTAAAGTAATGTTTGGGCTCCTGCTGCTGCTTGCAACTCCAGGGTGAGATTCATCCAATTTTTGGGCTCCTGCTGCCAACTCCAGTGTGTCTTTCTAGCTATGTTTGGGCTCCTGCTGCTGCTTGCAACTCCAGGGTGTGATTCATACAATTTTTGGGCTCCTGCTGCCAACTCCAGTGTCTCTTTCAAGCTATGTTTGGGCTTCTGCGGCTTGCAACTCCAGGGTGGGATTCATCCAATTTTTGGGCTCCTGAAGCCAACTCCAGTGTGTCTTTCAAGCTATGTTTGGGCTCCTGCTGCTGCTGCTTGCAACTCCAGGGTGTGATTCAGCCAATTTTTGGGCTCCTGCTGCCAACTCCAGTGTCTCTTTCAAGCTATTTTTGGGCTCCTGCTGCTGCTGCTGCTTGAAACTCCAGGGTGTGATTCATCCAGTTTTTACGCTCCTGTTGCCAACTCCAGTGTCTCTTTCAAGCTATGTTTGGACTGCTGCTGCTGCTTGCAACTCCAGGGTGTGATTCATCCAATTTTTGGGCTCCTGAAGCCAACTCCAGTGTCTCTTTAAAGTAATGTTTGGGCTCCTGCTGCTGCTTGCAACTCCAGGGTGTGATTCATCCAATTTTTGGCTCCTGCTACCAACTCCAGTGTGTCTTTCAAGCTATGTTTGGGCTCCTGCTGCCAACTCCAGTGTCTCTTTAAAGCAATGTTTGGGCTCCTGCTGCTTGCAAATCCAGGGTGTGATTCATCCAATTTTTGGGCTCCTGCTGCCAACTCCAGTGTCTCTTTCTAGCTATGTTTGGGCTCCTGCTGCTGCTGCTTGCAACTCCAGGGTGTGATTCATCCAATTTTTGGGCTCCTGCTGCCAACTCCAGTGCGTCTTTCAAGCTATGTTTGTGCTCCTGCTGCTGCCAACTTCAGGGTGTGATTCATCCAATTTTTGGGCTCCTGCAGACAACTCCAGTGTCTCTTTCACGCAATGTTTGGGCTCCTGCTGCTGCTGCTTGCAACTCCAGGGTGTGATTCATCCAATTTTTGGCCTCCTGCAGCCAACTCCAGTGTCTCTTTCAAGCTATGTTTGGGCTCCTGCTGCTGCTGCTGCTTGCAACTCCAGGGTGTAATTCATCCAATTTTTGGCCTCCTGCAGCCAACTCCAGTGTCTCTTTCAAGCTATGCTTGGGCTGCTGCTGCTTGCAACTCCAGGGTGTGATTCAGCCAATTTTTGGGCTCCTGCTGCCAACTCCAGTGTCTCTTTCAAGCTATGTTTGGGCTCCTGCTGCTGCTTGCAACTCCAGGGTGTGATTCATCCAATTTTTGGGCTCCTGCTGCCAACTCCAGTGTCTCTTTAAAGCAATGTCTGGGCTGCTGCTTGCAACTCCAGGATGTCATTCAGTCAATTTTTGGGCTCCTGCTGCCAACTCCAGTGTCTCTTTCAAGCTACGTTTGGGCTCCTGCTGCTGCTGCTTGTGACTCCAGGGTGTGATTCATCCAATTTTTGGGCTCCTGCTGCCAACTCTAGTGTCTCTTTCAAGCTATGTTTGGGCTCCAGCTGCTGCTGCTGCTGCTTGCAACCCCAGGGTGTGATTCATCCATTTTTTGGGCTCCTGCTGCCAACTCCAGTGTCTCTTTCAACCAATGTTTGGGCTCCTGCAGCTGCTGCTGCTGCTGCTGCTGCTTGCAACTCCAGGGTGTGATTCAGCTAATTTTTGGGCTCCTGCTGCTGCCAGCTCCAGGGTGTGTTTTTCAGGCACTATAGGGGCCCCTCATAGTGATGCCACCTCAACTCTCTGCAATTGTGCCACTTTGCGATTCTATTAGTGATGCCTCCGATCTGCATGTGATAATTATTTACAGTATTATTTCAATAACCCAGCACGCGTCCTATGCGTGTTACAGCAAGGCAGAATCGTTTACAACCCTATTGAGGCTCTAGGAGGCTCAGAAATAGCCATTTTTAATAGCGATTCGTCGCAAATAAATTCGGGTCGAACCGATTTTTGTAGGAAAATTCTGCGAATCAGTCGAATCGAATTTCAAAAGTTCGCTCATCCCTATTCACCATGATTTAATGAAAAGCCCAAACCCTTAGAAAACTATTCCCTAGCATCTAAAAGTTATATATTTTAAGTGTTTAATCACTTACTTATTATTCTTTCCTCCACTGGACTCTGTTCAGGATCTAGGATAAGGACGCTGCCATCTTTCCTCAGAAGCATCACATATTTAGGAGAGGAGAGTGAGATAAAGTACAGGGGGGAGGGTTATAGCTGTGCTTTGCACAGACAGAGCAGAGCTGGGGTCAGGGAAAGGACAGCAAACCCAGAATGCGGAGCGACACAGTCAGAAGACACTTCCTGTTTGCAGGCTGCCTGATGCTCCATGAGCCGCCATCTTGGATGTTTAAAGGCTCATAACATGCAGTAGATGCAGGTAGGATGATTTTTAATGTGAGCAATGTGTATGTACAGGGTTTGGGAAACATATAAGATATGCTCTTATTTAGGGTGAAGGTCTGGTTTAAGGCTGCCCTAGGCACTTTTAGTCCTTGTGCCCCCTTTTGTTAAAGTGGACCAAAACCCAGGATTTTAACTATCCTGGGTTTTGTTCCTTGCCCCCAGGGCACCCCGATCAAGGTGGCCCGTTGTTTAAAACCCCCCAGGTCATCCGAACTAACCTCTTCCCGGTCTTACAAGGCATGCACGGATGCTCGTCCAATCAGTAAGCTCAGATCCTCTTGAGCCCCAGGAGTCCAGGAGGTCATCTAATACAAGCAGATCTGTGCGCACTGGTGGCCCCATCCCCTGCTGCCCTTTAACAGGGAGTGTGCCCGTGCCAGCCATTTACAAATGCCTGGCGCAGGCATGCGTCCTGCTAAAGGGATAGCGGGGAATGCGGCCCCTGCTCAAGCATGTGCCATTGGACCGGGAACGAAGGTGAGTTTTCGGGTGACCTGGGGGTTTCACACAGCGGGGTGCCCCGTGGGGGAGCGAGTATGCTTGCTCTGAAGTCTCATAGACTCCCAGGGTGGGTTTTGGTCAGGTTTTACAAGTATAATAAAAAGTGGAGGGGGAGGAGACACAAGGGGATGAAGGCAGAGAGTGTGTGGCAGGGGCGTACATAGCCTTTATGGGGCCCTATAGCAGGGCCCCCATCAGCGGCAGCAAACCCCCCACCACAGGCCTCCATCAGTGGAAACACCCCCCCGCAGACACAAACCGGGCAGTCCTTGTTCCATTGGCCCGGGGGAGGTGCCTGCACTGCCCCTGTGGTATGTATGCCTCTGGTGTGTGTGGAGTGGCAGAGGGTGCAAGGGGTTACCTGCAGAGCAGCAGGCAATTTTTTATGCTAATATATCTTACCGGCTTCCCGACTCACATGACCACAGCAGTGGCGGGGCTGAGTGCGGCAAAGGGAATCTGAATCAAATGAGCACCACTAATTGGCTGCATGGCCAATGGGTGTTTTGAGTGTTGGAGTAGCACCTGTATTAGCATAAGTCTTTCCTTTAGAGTTCAGAGAGGAAGGGAGAGGCTCAGAGGATTGACATGAAGGGGAATGAAGGGATTCGTTAGCAGCCAGGTGGGGGAGGAGCTGAGTGCAGCAAAGGAAATCTGAATTGAACAAGCGTCGCTAATTGGGTGAGCAGCCAATGTGGGAACCAGAAAAGGGGAGTTTGTTGGCTATCCTAGGGGATACACACCGTGGGGCATCCATAATTAGGATGCCCTGCCAGGGAAGAACAAAACCATGTTTTTTACTATAATGTCAATGCCAGCTCTGCCTTCAAGTTGCCACCCTAGGCACAGGCCTAGAATTGCCCAATGGGAAATACGGTTTTGTTTCCGGCAGTTGTGTATGTTGCGCTTTGTGTTGTATAGCAGCTTTGAAAGACCAACAACTGATCATAGAGCTGATGAAGCAAACGGGGCTGCAGACATAAAATCAAACGCCATCCTAATTATGAAACTTTTTTTCATATGCCCATTATAGTGATTTAATCTTCTTAAAGAGGACCAACAGTCAAAATTGAATTAAATCCGACCAACACAACAAACAGTGCTCATATGCCTCCCTCCCTGGGGCAATATAGATTGCTGCACATAAAAATCAATTTTTGCTTTTTCTAACGCCTACTGGGATAAATTTCAAAAACAAGATGGCGGCTCATGCATTTGCACGCCACCTGCAAACAAGAAGTGCTGCTGGGCTTCCTGTTACTGTGAATTTCAATTATGTCAGTTGGGAGAGCAAGCTTCAAAATGGCTGCTACCTTTCTTTTCCAACAGTGCCAGGCTGTTGGTCTGGTTTAAAGAGCAAAATGCAGTTGCAGCAATTCACAACTAATGTATGCTTTTTACAGAAGATGTTCCACTCTCTCCCTTTCGGGTGAGATAGTCACAGCTAGACTCCCTCCTACCTGTGAGATCAATAATATTGGTTTCAATCGAGGCTACGTCTCTCTGCTACGTATGTGTCAGAATCTCATAACAACATGACCCGCTGTAGGTTCCTTCAAATACCCTCTGGTCAAAGCCATCTGCAACACTGTATCAAGAAAACTCACCTCCCATTCACATGTCTCACATGTTAGGCCCCATGCTCGGCATGTGCGAGGGTCGCCTCTAAACCTGTTTAGATCAGTTCTGTCTAGTTTTATCTGCTTTCTGTTTTTGGAGCTCTTTCCCTGTATTACCAGTTTACTCTTTCTTGATTAAAAAGGAAAATCGTTCTTTTAGATTGCAGGTAGGTAGATTTGCCATCCCTGGGAAATCTAGATTTGGGATGCCACACTGTGTGAAATCCCCTAGATTACCTAGTATATGCACCTCCCTGGTGATCCCATGGCACATGTACAAGCCCCTTCAGGTGATGCACATACCTGCATTAGGCATTTCTGAGTAGCTGGAATGGGTATGCAAGGGAGTGACCAGCGGCTTACGCTCCATTCAGCTTTACTAAGAGGCTGATTCATTGATAGCGACAGATAGCGACTGTTGAGCGACTGTGGCGGTATTTTGACAGCGACCGCTAGTAGCCGCTGTGCTTGGCCATTGTTCGGTGGATGATAGCGACTCAGTCGGTGTGCCGTAATGTTGAATACAAGATGCTGAGTCGCTATTTGACAGGTTCGCTGTTGTATGGGAGCGCATGATAGCGACTGGACATAGCGACCGGCACCCACCATATTCATTAAAAAATCAGCCTTAAAAATTCCTAGCGCTGTGAAATGCATGTTTAAATCCCAGAGCGCAGTAGGCGATGTGTTAAAAGTAGTTTTTTAACCCCCTAACCACCCAAAAAAAAAAAATGGAATGATTTTGAAATAATATTCAAACCTGAATAGTTTAAAATCAGACCTGTAATATCAATTCTGTAAAAAAAAAAATTTTCAAAGGAAGAAGTGTTCACAGAATTTTTTTTTGAAATGTAAAAAAAAAAAATATTAAAAAATAATTATTAATTAAAATACATTCTGCCATTGAAATGCATTGCAGAGCGCCAGGTAGCGAGAGGTCATACCTGTCGCTGTTCAAGGATGTTCGCTGGCGCTGTGGGATGAGGCTGGGATAATGATGAATGAGTTGCTAGGTGGCGCTATCTCAGTCGCTAAGCAGGATTGGCTTGATAAATGTGTGATTGTGGAGGGGAGCCGGCGTTCTAGTTGCGGTACCTGGCTTTACTGGCCGGCTCCCCAGTCGCTATCTGTCGCTATCTGTCGCTATTCCTTGATAAATAAGGCCCTAAGCTGCTCTGAAGTCAGAGGGGCTTAATAAAGCTGAACTGGTGGAAAGCATGCTCATGTGCCTTGATATCACCTGCAAGATGAGTTTACACAGCGATCCTGGAGATTACACACAGTGGGGCATCCCAACTCGGAATCCCTGCTGGAGAGTAACAAAAAAAACGGATTGTGAAAGCCCTCCACCCAGCGCTGAGATGTTTTTTTTTTAAACAAAAAGTTTCCACAGATCTGACCATGACTCTGTGGCCCCCTGTCAGGTGGGGGTCCCATGCATTTGCATGGTATGCGTGGTGGTTAAGCGCACCACTGGGCAGACTATACAACCCATATTTTGTCTGGGGCCCCATAACCTAGAATGCTGGACCCCTAGTTTGCACTGGGCCACAAACTGCAGTGACATTAAATTGAATGCAGGGCTAAGAGCAGGGCTGCCATCAGGGCCGCTCAGCTGTTTTGGTGGGCTCCTTGGACCCCATACTGAAGTCTTGGCTGTCCTGCTTGATGGTGGTCCTTGCTGCAGCTTCTGCCCCTCCCCCTCCTTAAAGAAATTGTCCAGCTAAGGTGTAAAAACAAATCATTGTTTGCTCACCTGCCATGCAGATGATTTATCCTGGTGTTGTGCTAAATAAAGATGTTGTTGAAATTTAAGTTTTTTCATAACCACCTTTATAAAGAGCACTAAAGCCCAGGATTTTGACTATCCTTGGTTTTGGTCCTTGCCCCCCCCCAATCAGGGTGCCCCGCTGTGTGAAACCCCCCCAGATCCCTGAAACCATCTCACCTCTTCCCGGTCCTACGGCGCATGCGCGGCCACTCGTCCAATCAGCTTGGATCCGCTGATGTCACATAGTCTAAGCCTTCGTCTAAGGCGAGCATCTCCGAGCGCACTGATGGCCGCATCCCCCACTATCCTCTAGAGGGATAGCGGGGATGTGGCCGTGGCTCACGCATACGCCGTTGAACCGGGAAAGAAGGTAAGTGTATGGGTGACCTGGGGGGTTTCACATAGTGGGGCATCCCGAGTTTGGATGCTCCGTTGGAGGGAATGGATTGGCCCGGGAATCTTATAGATTCCCAGGCCAATCGCCATGGGTTTTGGTCCACTTAAAGCAATGACAGTTGGACCTATCTCCATCCCTCTTGCACCAGACTGTGTGGGACACACCAATATTTGTGTGCGTGTGGGGGGGGGGTTTGTAGGTCCACCTTTCAGTGCTAAAAGGTGGTCATGAATAAATAAAATCCAGGGGCTAAGCTGAAGAAAAGAGGATGAATCACAGCACAGCAGACTTTAATCACACAGCTTCTGGCGCTCTGGGCTACATCGACCCGATTTTGAGCGCCGGAACTGTTTGAAGCTTTTTTTTTTATGAATGTGGTGTGAGTCAGTCGCACTGAGCTGGCGCTACCATTCGCTCCCATACAGCGTAGTACTGCGACTCACATAACATATTCAACAATGCCGGCCAGCGACTGAGGCGCTCTGAAACAACAAACCATGGTCGAGCACAGCGACTTCTAGCGTTCGCTCTGAAATCCGCTCTACAGACGCTCATCTGTCGCTACCTGGCGTTAGTAATGCCTGCCCGCCTGGACAATACCTTTAAGGCTGGAAGAGGTGAATCTAGCAAAATTAGGTGGAATAGGGGGTGCTTTTAGGTAAAAGTGGACCTACACCCTCCCTGGGATGGGCTTCTGGATACAATGATGTCACTAGCCTCACAAATAATATACAGATATTGGAATCTGTGTCAGTGTTGGTTTTACATTAAAGGAAACCTTGCAATTATCAAAGCAAACATTTTCCCTGCCCTGCTATCCATCATGAGGAAGGTGACATGCCCGCCGCATCCTAGAGGTACTCCATGATTCTCCTCGCTCATTAACATTCACCAAAGGCGTTAGCATGTATGAAGCTTGTGTTCTGACTTGAAGCTCTGCACTTGTTGTCTCTAAAGTTTTGCAACTCTTTGTTTTCTTTATGTGATGTGATGGGAGATGTTTGCTTTCTGCGTGAGAATCTTTACACAACCCAAAATTGTTTCCGGATGGGTTCCGGATGGAGCGAGTGTCATGCCTCCTGGCAGCCTGTAGAGTGCGCTGTTCCTCTGCCAATATATATAGAGCCAGCCGCTGGCTGAGCGCTTGCCGCATGTGGGCACGAGCAATGCTGCTCTTGGCCGGAGCTGGAGTCAGTGTGTGGGTGACACTTCTACTCGTCTTGTGTAGCAATGCTAATTATATCGCTGACCGCTCAGAGAGGAAGCCCGCCATTTTATTCTGACATTTGTGGCCACACGGGTGTGACCGGCACAGAACCCCTATAAACAGGCCAATACGTCACAGCGTCTGTGTCTACTGACAATGAAACGCTCTATCTATCAAATATATTGATTTCATATCTATCTATTTATCTATCCATCAAATATCTATCTATCTATCTATCTATCTATCTATCTATCTAACTATCGGTCTATCTATATATCACCTTTTTATCTGTTATCTATCTACCAATCAAATCTATCTATCTATCTATCTGTCACCTGTCTATCTATCTATCTATATTTCAGATGTATCTATTATCTATCTATCTGTTACCTATTTAT